>JANTPZ010112301.1:0-51879 GCA_025593235.1 Vachellia pachyceras | reverse complement strand
GTGTCTCCATAACCAAGTATGGGGATTTGCACATACAGGTTTCAACAACACTGATCACTCTCGGTGCTGAGTTCCGGAATTTGTTGGTCATTGGGGAGAAAGCAGACGCCCCTTCTGAAGATCAAAATCTGAGTGCTCAGAGTCGGTCATCCCGGTCTGTTGCCAGAGGAGATGCTCAATCTGTGCAAGTGAGTGTGAAGCACTTTGCCAAGAGCCTTCAGTGTCACTTGACTAAACCAGATTGTGCTTTCTATGGGATTGCTCCACTTGGTGCTTGTTTGACAGTTATATTTCAGTTCTTCATTCCTGGTTCTCGTCAGACCGATAAGTCAATTAGCTTGCACTGCAGACTTCCTGTACTTGACTCTGGTTCTAGTTGACCGTTAGTTAGTGGGATTCATTATGCTGAACTTGGAGATTCGGTTTATCATTCTGTATCTAGTTTTTTACAATTTACACTACTAGTAATTGTCAGTGTATTTCTTTCTTTCTTTTTTTGCCAGAATTGTCAGTGTATTTCATCAGTGAAGTATAAGATTATATGAGATGAGACCGCCAGGAATTTGAATTTGAAGAAAAATCTAGTAGATGTGAGTCGTTAGTGTCTATATAACTGTTGCTGGGATAGGTCTGATGTATGTTTTGTTTGACACAGTAAAGATTTCTCTTATTATGAGGAAGTTTTCTTTCTCATTTACTTATTTTTTCGGCTAGCAAATGAAGAGTGGGATTCTGCAGACTGGTTCAGTGTTGCAGCTTAAAGCCCTTGAAGATTCTGCAACGGTCGTTGGTTTAATTTTTCTATTGGTAATAAATGAGGAAGTGGAACAAATTGTTTTCTACAGTAACTAGTTCTGAGTGCTGCAACTCAAAGCCATTCAGAATCAGCGATGGAACATTTACTACCTCTAGTCTTTAATATAAGATTTAGTTAAAGTGAAATTTGCACAAGAAACTACTTAGATAGTATTATATTTGAGTCTGGATCTATCAAGATAAGCTTGTGGTATTGATCATAGCAAGTAAAAAAAATGAATCACAAGTCTTTTTGACTTGACAAAAAAGGAAATGTTTTACTTGCTCTTCACCAAAAATCGTTACATGAACAAGAGCCATGCTTGAAATGGTGGAATCTAGTTCTATCCCTGACAATCAGTTCCCTACTGTAAGCTTTAGATACCAGCTTGGCCATATGGTGACAGTCCACGCACATTCTAAGGTTCTTCACAATTCTTATAGCAACACCAGGTCCTGAACTAATAAGAGCATAGGCGACAGCCAACTTCTCACTATGCCGGTAAACTGCAGTTTCCTTATCCTCTTCTCCAATATCAAGGAAGACCTCTGATGTATCAGGTGAATACCCTGCATGTGTCAATTCTCGCATCATGTTTTCTAATTTGGCATATATTTCTTTAGATCGAGGATGTGATTGGTCTCCAGCAACAAATTCATGAACGGCACCATTTATCTCTATCAAACTACATCCTGGTATTTTTTTAATTCCCCTATTCATCATGCTTTTCCTTACTTCTCGTACCTTTTCCCATCTTTTGCAGGCAGCATATATGTTACATAATAGGACATAAACAGCTCCATTTTCAGGTTCCAGCTGAAGAATCTTGTTGGCTGCAATTTCCGCAAGTTCTACATTTCTTTGGACACGACAAGCACCGAGAAGGGATCCCCAGACAATTGAATTTGGCTCTATTGGCATATTCGCAATGAATTCATGTGCTTCTCTTAAATTACCAGCTCGACCAAGAAGGTCTACCATGCATCCATAGTGTGTCACATTGGGCTTAATTCCATATTGGGTGGTCATGCTCACAAAAAATTCCATCCCTTTATCCACCATGCCTGTGTGTGTACATGCACACAGGACACCAACGTAGGTTATCTCATCTGGTATAACTGCAGCTTCTATCATATCTGAAAACATATTAAGAGCTTCTTCACCATGGCCATTAATGGCAAAACCAACAATCATCGCAGTCCAGGTAAATTTGTCTTTACAACGCATGTCCTTGAATACTTTTGCTGCCATTTCGATGTTTCCACATTTGAAGTACATGTCTATCAGAGCATTCCCAACAAATGTATCATTTTTTATACTTCTTTTGTCAATGTAAGTCTTGACCCATTCCCCGAGTTCAAGTGCTCCCAGATGCGCGCATGCTGTTAGAATGCTAACCATGGTAAATTCATCTGGCGTTACATTTGACATTTGCATCTCTCGGAAAAGTTCTAAAGCTTCTCTGAAACGGTTCAGTTTGAGGTATCCATCAATCATAGCAGTCCAGGAAACACTATCTCTTTCAGGCATTTGATCAAAATACTCACGAGCTGAGTCAATTTGACCAGTATTGGCATACCCACTAACAATGGAAGTCCATGTGATCACATCACGAGTTTTCATATTGTCAAAAATCCCTTGTGCATCATTCATCAATCCACAAGCTGCAAACATATCAATCAGGGCATTTTCCAATATGAGATTAGGTTCAACAATGCCTTCTTTGACATATTTACGAATCTTCATGCCCTCATCTAGATCCTTCAAGCTGGAGCTTGCTGAAAGCATCAAAACTAAGGTAACTGAATTGGGCAATACTCCTTTCTTTTCCATCTCATTAAAAAGCTTTTTTGATTTCTCAAATTGCCTAACTTTATTGTACCCAGATATCAAAGCATTCCAGGTTGCCACTTCCCATTCATCACTCATATCAAAAACCTTTTGAGCCATATCCACTAAGCCACAGGAGCAAAACACATGTAGAAAACCCTTCTGAACAAACAAATTAGAACCAAACCCATATTTTATTGCATGGCAAAATAACTCTTTCCCACACTGCAAATCTTTGCCACGTTTAAATCCCTTTAACAGGAACGGAAATGTGTAACGGTCAGGCTTGATATTCCTCCTCAACATTTGCAGATACATATAAACACCATCTGAAGGACACTCTAATCTAGAGTAGCCTTTGATCAAGGTATTCCAAATGAACACAGTTGGCTCAGGCATTGTGTCAAACAGGTGACGAGCGTAGTTCACATCCCCTGAATCCTTCGTACAACAGAAGACTATAACTCTATTTTGAACAGAAGGGTCGGAACTAACACCGATTTTGATAGTTTGTGAATAGATTTGCTTGATTTGGTCCATGGACTTGCAAACGTCAAGTAAAGAAAGAAGAAATTGCTTAAAGCCATGGAAGTTAGGATGTGAAGAAGGACCATAAATTGGAGAAGTGGGAACATTAAAGATAAATGCTTTCTGTGAAAACGAACGTGAAATTGCAAGGCCTGCGTCTGTAAAGGGCAGGGAAGTCTTGGAGAGAAGCAAGGATAGCATTCAACATGAAGTGAAGGCACTAGAGCAGGACGGAATTTAGGTTTGTTCGTGTTTCCCTCTTCATTGGATGAAAAGCGCGGGTTATGTGGTGTTATTTGGTCGTAGTTGCTACAGTTGGTTTGAAAAGTGATTTCTCTAAGCTGGAAAATAAAACTTTATATATATAATTAAATTACATATTAGTTTATCTCATACATATTATTTTATAAAAAGTATAAATATAAATACTTTTAAAGAATATATTTAATTTTTTAATTTTACTAATAAAAATCAATTAGTTGTTATATTCATGATACAATAATATCTTTTTTTTTGTATGGGATGCTTGGAAAAATTAGTTATAATAAATATCAATTTAGATGTTTTAGGGTTTAAATAGAAATGGTCTAAATTATTGATTTGAAGAATAAAAAATATAACGAAATTTTTAACTTATTTTTATTTAGGCTAAAATATACTTTTAATCATTTATATTTGCGTTAGGTTTCATTTTAGTCCTTCAAGTTTAAAAAGTACACTTTCAGTTCCTTAAACTTAATGCCGTTAGTCTCTCTTAACAGAAATTGTTGACTCATCAAACACTTAAGTGGTATGACATCCACGTGATTGAATAGCAGAAGATGTCCTTTGACAGAATATTAAATGACGTCGATTAACCCCTTATTCAGTTCTTTAACGATCAGAATATTTCCTTTGCCGACATGAATAAAAGAGGAAGAAGGAAGAGGCAGAGCGACAGCGACAGGATAAGCTAAACCACCGGTTATTTTAAATCTTTTTTATTTTACACAATTTAAAATATCAAATTTATTATATTATTAAATTAAAATTAAAATGTAAGTATGCTTTATCAACGTTTTATTGCACAATCATAAATTAAATTTGATGAGTCAGCAATTTCCTTTAAGAGAGATTAACAGTGTTAAGTTTAAAGGACTAAAAGTGCGCTTTTTAAATTTAAAGGACTAAAATAAAACTTTACGTAAACATAACGTACTAAAGGTATACTTTAACCACTAAAATAAATTTTAGTGAATTCAAAATATTTTATTTTCTCTGGGTGAAATTATAAATTATAGAAATGGTTTAAATTTATTTTAGGATTAAAAGTATACTTTAACCACTTAAATTATATATTTTATTTTAGAAATGGTTTAAATTATAAAATTTATTTTCTCTCTTCTAAATTACAAAATATTTTAAGTTCACAAATGCATGAGCTTTTAATCCATTATTTTTTGGGACAAAAAAATTCAATAAAATTTATATTTCAACCTCGCAGAGTCTGACACATTTACCGTTTTGCTTGGGTAAAGTTATGAATTTTGACATCTACTTACCATATCTATTCCTATTTTAATGATTTTTATCGACTCCTTGCGGTTTCACTGGTGATTCTGCGAAGTGGATGCCTTGAAAACTTTTCAACGCATGTTTTCTGCTAGGCAGACTGAAAAGTAAAAGGGAAAACTATTTGAGATTAAAGATATATATATATATATATATTATCACAAAAAAAGTCTCAATTTAAAAAAAAATAGCAATAAGTTCAAGTTGTAATGAAATTTTTTAAAATTTATTTTTAAAAATTTTAAAATGATTTTTCCTAAATAAAAAATTGAATACAACCGGAGAGACTAGAAAATCTTCGTGTTTTATTGAAACCATTAATACAACCGATTTCTTGTGTAAAGGGCAAATAATTTGCCCCAAAAAATGGGTTAAAATAGAACTATTGTACTATAAACAAGTAATCACCAATCTGATAGTTGATCTCACAATTAATAGACCTGAATCGCAGTTGTAACACTTGGAACGCCTAAAAATTACTTGTGGATCTATCCCTAAAAGAAATAACCTAAACTCAAAATTTCATTTGCATTACTGCGTTGGAATATCTGAAGGTAATGATTGATAATGCAACCAGTCCTTGGCACAGAAAAGTGCCTCAATAGTCATGGAGCTTAATGAACTGCGGTAGCTATCCATTTTTCTAATTTCCGTGTCAAAAACAGAATCTGCTGACAGAGTTGATAATGGCATAGACAAAATATCAGAAGCCACTCTAGACAAAGTTGGGTAATTTGATCTGTTTAATCTCCACCAACTCAAAACGTCAAATTCTTCTGCACTAGGTAGCAGAGGTTCTTCCAGATATTGATCCAATTCTGACTTGATTTGGTTACCGGTTATATCTGAGATGTATATTTCCAAGTCTGAGAGTCCTTCTGTATCTATGATAAAAGATCCATCAAGAGACTCTTCATCGTATGGCTCTGTCTTAATCGTGGTCTCATTCCCTTCATTAACATCTGTAGTTGTTGTCAAAGGAAGAAGTTCTACAATATATTCATGTAAAAGTTCATGAAGACCATCCTCAACAACCCTGATCCATGGCTCAGCATCCTCACCAAAGATCTGACAAAAGGTTGACTCCACAGACTCCATTTTACACCTTGGGTCCATGGCTGCGGCCGCTGCCAAGACAAGGCAACTTTCTCTCCAAAATTGATCAAACCTCTCTTGCAATGGCCCAATCAAATATCTAAGGAAGGGATCCTGACTGAAAGCTGCATGAGTCAACTCCACCAGAAGATTTGACACTACAGACAAAAATAAGTTTGCAGTTGGATGTGGTTGGCATGTAAGAAGGTTAGCTGCATCATATAGCCGCATCAAATACGTGCAGAGCGTTTCTAATCGCTTCCATTCACCCATAGACAAAGTCATTCCGTAATCATGGCCAGGGGTCTCAAAGCAAGCAAAGACTTCCTTTAATTCACAGGCTGCAATCAGCATATGGTACGTTGTGTCCCATTTAGTTTGGTTATCAATATAAATGTCTTTTGTACTAGGGACTTGGAGTTGTTGCCTCAGTTTATTGAACTTTGCTTCATTCGACTGCGAAATTTTCACTAACTTCACACTCTCTCGAACTTTGCTGATGGTTTCTCTCATTGCCCACAATGCATCTAGAGCAAGACGACTAAGAACCCGTGCAAAACAATTCCTGCTTAGTAACTGGCCATTGAAAATCACAGGATTCTTACCAGAAAGGAATCCTCTAAGATTTCCCATCACAGTCTCATTTGAGGATTGATCAAGTGCAAGTGTAAATACCCGACCCTCCAAATGCCAATCAGTCAGGCAGGTCATAATCGTTTTATTATAGGAGTCATCAGAATCAGGAAATGGGACCATGATCACGTTAAGAATAGGATGATGTACATTCCAATCACCATCAATGAAATGTCCGCGAAGAAAAGCATAGCCCACTGTCTGGTTTGAAGTCCATAAATCCAAGGTCAGGTTGACCCGTCCAGGAATTTGCCTGATAAGATTCAAGAGGTTTTGCTTCACACTGAGGTACATAGAGATGCAATCTCCATGAACATCAGTAGAGCCTAGTGAATTGAACTGGGGCTGAAGAGTCCGTACAAAATCAATGAAGCCCTTGTGTTCCACAATTTGAAGAGGATAATCTAGTGCAATTATCATTTTTGCCATCTCATTGCTGCAACGTTCCTGATCAAATGGGATTGCACCCAAACCAGGGGTTGCTCTTACACGTTTCTTTGGTGGAGCAGTGTCTGCAGAACTATAGTTTTTTACATGTGGGCTTTGCTGATTTTTCTGTCGCCTTGCTGGACAGATTCCCAAGGCGATGTGTCGTTTCAGATGACTTGTGCCAGAAACTTTTGAACCAGAAATATAAGCAAATGATTTTTTACACTGTTTACAGTAAGCCCTAGTACATCCATCTCCAACAGCTTTTACTGTGAAGTGTTCCCACACAATAGACTTCTTTCTCCTACACTTGCTGGGCTGTGTTTCCAGGTCAGATTGCTCATTGCTATTGATAGGGCTAACGAGGGTATCAATCTCCATAACAGCAGGTATAATCCTTGAAAGCAAAAGGAATTGAGCATTAGAAGGGCTGGCCAAGAGTGACATTTCATACAAAATAAGAGGAATAAAAAAAAGCAGCAAGACTAAGAATTTTGAACCCATAAAACTTCAGCTGCAAAGAACTATATAACGGAAAAGGAAAGTGATACAAAACAAAGAATTTGGTCCTCTATGCTTACTGGAGAGCATCAAGTCTCAAAGATAATAAAAATCATTAAATTTTGTCATATTTAGGGAAGAAAATAGAAATAATGACATCTTTCGATTAACTCCAGGCACCCAAAAGCAAATTGTTGCTTGAACCTGGATTTTATGTCTGTGTAGATCGTATATGGTATTATAGGAGGATTTGTAAGGATTATTGTAATTATGACATATTTGATTTCAAAGTGTAATAAGGATCCCATGATTCTTGCTCAACACTTCATGGCTCATCCTCCTACCTCTTGTATATAATCCAGCGTATAGTGTGAATAAAATATATTGGAGAACTGGTTCATCCTCACCTCAGGTCGTCGCTGTTCCTACATGGTATCAGAGCCCGTACCAGCATAAAAAACGATGACTCTGATGTCCCCCGCAAGTCAAGTGT
This sequence comes from Vachellia pachyceras, assembly GCA_025593235.1. NCBI lineage: Eukaryota > Viridiplantae > Streptophyta > Magnoliopsida > Fabales > Fabaceae > Vachellia > Vachellia pachyceras. The sequence continues at coordinate 44,023 of JANTPZ010112301.1, read as the reverse complement.
TCCCCATGAGTTGAGCGTCCACCGCGAGTTGAGGTCCGATATCTCCCGTAAGTCAAGCGCCTCCCACAGTGTTTCCCGTGTCGTTGAGAGTTATGCATCCTTATTGTGCCGGAGAAACTGACTGGTGACAACTACAAGGAGTGGGCCCAGTCCATGCGCCTCGCCCTTGATGGTCAGAATCGCCTAGGGTACATCACCGGTAAAACCCCTACCCCTGCCTCGTCCAACGCACAAATGATGCAAGCCTGGAGATCCAAAAACTCTCTGGTGTCCTCTTGGTTAATCAATGCTATGGCACCCACTGTTAAGAAGAGTTTTATGTATTTGCCTTATGCTCTTCAAATCTAAGAAGCCGTGTGTGAAGCCTATTGTGATGGGGGCATCTCAGATTTTTGCTCTTAAATAGAAATTGTGGGACCTCAAACAGGGTACCCAGAGCCTCAATGCATATTATTTAGAAAAAACAGCATTTTGGCAAGAGCTGGATTTAATTTTCGAATCTATCCCTTATTGTGCCCTTTATGCTGCTGCGCAACAGAAGAAAATAAATCAGGAAAGGTTGTTCAAACTTCTAGCGTGCTTGAATCCAGTTTATGATGATGTTCGCAATAGAATTTTGAGCCAAGAACCTCTTCTTCCATCAGTTCGTGTAGCCTTTGCTGTCCTCCAAAGTGAAGACTCATGGCATAAAGTCATGTTACCTGCAAATATGCCCCCTCGATCACCTACTGTGGAGCCTTCTGCTCTCACTGTTCGGTCCACTGATGCTTGTAAACAATGTCCGTTTCGTGACCACTGCCACAAGCCTGGTCACGCCAAAGACACCTGTTGGGATATTCATGGTAAGCCACCTGACTAGAAACCGAAGCGACCGCGGGTCGTGGACACGTTGCTAAGGCGTCCCACATTGATGAGTCTGGCACCCATCGCCAGAATGATCAACTAACTACAATTCTTGAGAGGTTAGCTGCCTTGGAGACTGGTCGCCCACCTCACCAACAACCTACAGCCACTGTTCTCTAACGAGGTAACTTTAATAAAGCAATTGCCACTATCAAAAGTATGATTTCTGGGCATTGTTGGATAGGTGACCCCGGTACATCTGATCACATGACTGATGATTTCTCGTTATTCTCCTCTTACACTCCAACCACTACTCACCTCACTGTTAAAATTGCTGATGCCTCTACTTCTCGTGTTGTTAGTATTGGAAGTATCAAACTCACAGCTAACCTGACTCTTCATGCTATCCTTCTTGTTCCGAGATTAAAATGCAATTTAATCTCTGAGTCAATTAGCCAAGGAGGAGAGATGTCATGATGATTTCTTTGCTACCTCGTCTTTTTCAAGACCTACTAATGGGGACGACGATTGGCGTTGTCCAGGAGTATGATAGGCTCTACTACCTAAATGCATGTGATGATCAATGTCTCAGAGGTTGTAATAAAGTGTCTCTCCCTCGACCTAGTGACTTGCACTTATGGCACCAACGGTTAGGACACCCAAATTTTCATTATATGACTCAAATGTTTCCTTCACTTTGTCAAAATAAAGATTCCTTTGATTTTCATTGTGAATCATGTGAACGTGCTAAACACCACCGCGCCTCTTTTCATAGTATACCATATTGTGAATCCAAACCATTTGCTAAGAATTCATAGTGATTTGTGGGGACCCACTTTTACACCCAATCACACTGATTCCAAATGGTTCATTAGTTTCATTGACGATCATACTCGGGTATGTTGGGTCTATTTGTTAAAACTAAAAATGCACTAAATAAGGAATTTCAAGTGAAGGATCTTGGGGAAATGAAATACTTCCTTGGAATGGAAGTGACAAGGTCAAACAACAGGATTCATATCTCTCAAAGGAAGTATATCTTGGATCTCCTTACAGAAACTGGTGTAGGCCAAGTGACACACCTATACGAACCAACAAGATCAGTGAAGATGAAGACATAGGCAAACCCGATGACTTGCAGAAGTATCAACGCATGGTGGGAAAATTGATTTATTATCCCACACTCGACTTGACATTGCTTTTGTAGTAAGTATGGTGAGTCAACACTCCCATGATCCGAAACAGAAGCACTTAGATGAGATTTACAGGATTCTCAAGTACTTGAAAGGGTCACCAGGACGTGGCATTCTATTCAAAAAATCTGAGAAAAGAAATGTTCAAGTGTTTACCGATGCCGACTAGGCAGGAGACCAAAATGACAGGAAATCTACATCAGGATACTCCACGTATGTATGAGGTAACCTTGTCACTTGGCGCAGCAATAAGCAAAGTATGGTGGCACGGAGCAGCGCTGAAGCAGAATTTAGAGTAATCGCTCTTGGAATTTGTGAAGTTATTTGGATTAAATGAGTACTTGAAGAATTAAAGATGCCTGTAAATCTTCCTATCAAACTCTACTCAAATAATATGGCTGCCATTAGCATTTGTCATAATCCAATTCAACATGACAGAACAAAGCACGTTGAAATAGACAAACACTTTATCAGAGAGAAGATTGATGATGGGGTGATTGATCTCAGATGCATTCCTTAGCGGCAACAAACAACAAATATTCTCACAAAAGGACTATCCAAAGACAAATTTGAGTTCTTTGTTGACAAGTTGGGCATGATAAATATCTATACACCAACTTAAGGGGGAGTGTAGATCGTAAACGGTATTATAGGAGGATTTGTAGGGATTATTGCAATTATGACAGATTTGATTTCAAAGTGTAATCAGGATCCCATGATTCTTGCTCAACATATTCATGGCCGATCCTCCTACCTCTTGTATATAATCCAACATATAGTGTGAATAAAATATATTGGAGAATTGTTTCATCCTCACCTCAGGTCGTCGCTGTTCATACAATGTCAATAACTATACTCACCCTTAGCACCAAAATAACATGTGCTACTGACAGATTTTTTTTTTTGGGTCAAGTACTAATATATTATAGATAACCACATCACATCAATAATTAGATTCAATTTAGATACTCAAAATATAACACATGGCAAACAAAACAAATTTCATATAGCAATAAAAATTATTATGGCAAACATAAACATAAAAAACATTTCAATAATTATTATGGCAAACATAAACATCAAAAACATTTCAACAATCATGTCAAACTTGGGGAAACAATTATATATAATTTTCATAGAAAAGAAACTCTATTCAAAATGTAATATAAAAGTTATTAGTTACCAACGATAATTGCAAAAAGAAAAAACACTTAGTAATACCGTTATATTTAGCTTTTACCGAATGAAAAAGAGTTCAGAAAGGGACAACAACAAGTACTAAATTTTATTGAAGCAAACCTTGTATCCCCAAAAAAAATATGGTGCACTTTAACTAGAATCAACTTTAACCTATTGTTTGAACTGAAAACTCCTAATCAATCTTAGCCTGAGAATCAAAATACGTCATGGAAAAGCAATCTAAACCCTCTAGGACATGATTCGCAGTGACAAATAAAGTCCAAAACAAAAATCTTCTCTGGAGCCAAAACTGAGCAGGATGTAGTTTCATTAAAACACAAATTTATATAAACAATCATAATTTTCTTAGATATTGCCCCACGACATTGTCAGACAAAAGATTTTTAACTCTCTGAATGCCAACAATACTTCTTCGCAAAGTAATTTTCAATATTATATGATCATTGTACATTTACTAAAAATGCAACTATTATGTCCCATTCTAAATGGCATGTACATTTGAATTTTTCTATATATAAATAAGTCAGAAAGTTTATCCATGATTTTTTAGGCCATCAATCACATTTCATTGAACAGAAGATAACAGACGAACATCACCAAAAAAATTATTTTGTGATGCATCTAGCATTTACTTGGGTCTTAAAGTGCATTGTATGATATGGTATCTAATCACCTAATTATTGATAACAGAAAATCATTAAACAGAAGATAGTTCAAATTGATGAATATAGCACTGCAGTCAATCAATAATTAGATTCATATCAGACAGCGTAAGTTTTAATGATAAAGAACTACATATTACAACGTGTAAGCATCGAGTTTCACAAGGCTTTAAGCATTCATCTCTCTTAGATCAATCAACATCGGTAACAAAACACATTTTGTCAAAAAAATTTAAACTTTCTAAACACTATCATAAAACAGTCCTGGGGCTTCCAAAAGTGCGTAACGACAATCTCTCAAAGAAAATCTGGCACAACAGAACATAACCAAAGGAAACGAAAGAACTAGTACAAGTGCATTTATTGGCCAAAACAGCGAGAAAAATACTGCCTATATGAGTATTGTAGAATGTCACAAAACCGGGAGAGAGATAAAACCTTAAGAAGCCACAATTCTAAGACCACATGCTACGAGTGGCGACCGCGACGGAGGCGGCGGCGGCGGCGGCGGAGTATAGTGGGAGTGATTTTGTAGAGAGCTCCGAAGGAGTTGAAAGAGAAAGAGAGGTGCCGCTTAGCGAACAGAGCTACGATTGACGTTGGGAGCGGCTGTGGGAACTGAGGAAGAGCCAAACTCAAGGGTTCAAAAAGTATATATTGAATTATGAAAAAATATGAAAAAAATATTAAAAAATGAAAATTAAGATTATTGATGAGATTAAAAAGATTAATTCCCCTTCACTTTATCTTTAACAATAAATCACTTTAATGATGGATAATTCTTAAATTTAATCAAATCTTATCTTTAGATATTTTATTATTACATTTTTATTATATATATAACACATCTATTATTAAAGAGGCATTTTAAAAAAATTAGTTAATTTATTACAATTGATATTTTTTTCTTGTTGACCAGAATTGTATTTGAGATTTGAATCCTTTTAAATAAATAAATTGCAATAATTTTTATCAAATACCTGTATAAACAAATAATATCACAATGGTACATCTTATATTTAATAAATATAATAAGAGTCATTTGATATTTTTGGAGAGATTAAACAAGTTAATTAATAGATATATTTATAATTGTTATTTAAATTAATTTATCTGAGTTATATATAGTCAATAATATATGTAAATATTACATTTTAAAATATCTATTATAATTAAATAATTTATCCAATGTTTTAAATCTGGCTAGTAGTATATCAATCTTCAAATAAAATAAGCTTTTCAGGATGTTTATGCTAATATTGCATTATTGAAAATAATGTTCTTCGCTGAAAACACAAACAAAAGGTGCATTTTTTTTTCTGAAAATGGTTCAAATTTATGCATATAAATATTATTTGTCAAATAATCTATTAAAATCAAAAAAGTAATATACGTATAGCTAATTTGGGTCTAGTGACATCTGTAATTTAATTTAGCCTGTAATATAATAGTAAGTCATATTATTATTCATTTTATTTTTTTGGATAAAAAAAAGGTTAAAAACAAAGATGTCATTTTAATCTTGTTCAATATGCATTTCTTCTTCCTTATAAATGCTCTTGTCATGATCTGGCAAAAAAAATAATGTTTTTCTCATGCATTAAAAATGTTTCTTTCATGTGAAAATCTATATCAATATATTCATAAAATTTCATACAAATTATATCATTCATAAATTAACAAATAATACATGATGTGACACTTTTACAATCCTATGTTTAATTACAAGCAATATGAATATGCAAAGTGGTTGTTTTTTTTGGCTTTGGAACCTCTCATTTTTTCTTATTATTCTCTTATACTCATTTTTTTAATCCCAACCTTTTATTTTATCATAAGGCCACAAACGGCCCATAAACAATAAAGTAGTAGTAAATAGGTTGTTTGTAGGCCTTTGATATAATCGAAGCCAGTAGCATTAAAGAAAATGAGAGTAAGATGACAAACAAAACATAAGATGTTCCATAGAGGTTCTTTCGTACGATAAAGAAGGGAAAGAATTTTTTTTTTCTTACTAACTTTTTCTAACAATATAATTGTGCAATATCCCTGAAAAATATATGCATTGCTCTGATACCAAATGATGAGTCTCACTGTCAACTGTTATATTATAATAATATTAATTAACTGTAAATATAATTTAATTAGAATTTTTTATTCTTTAGCTTTATCATTTTCTCTTGGTAATTTACTTAACAGAAAATAATTACCTGATATTAAATTAATTTAGAAAAGATACCGTGAAGCTTTAAGAGAGTTACTGCGATTTACATGTTTGTCCACATTCATACGGGTCGAGATAAATCTCATCTAACATATATATCCTGTAGATAGTAAATTATATTGAAAAAGTAGTTTCCGTCGCTAATTTAAACAGGAATTTCATCATTGACTTAGTTTGTTGGAAAAATAGCTTCCATCATAGACCTATTTTGTTATCTTCCAATTTCTTAGATCGGAACTGTTATTGCATTTCAACCTCAATAATCGTTCCATTATTTTACTTGGAATCGTGATTCCAACCACATCATGCAAACATAAAAATATGTGGCTAAAAAACCCAAGTAAATAAAGGGTAATAGTTCTTTAGGTTAAGACATATTCGGCATCTTAAAATTAATTGTGCAATTTTACTCCTAATATATATATATATATATATATATATGAAAATGGATCAATTTCATGCCAACTAACCATCCACACAAAATGTTCATTAATCAAATGGTTCACCTTGTCTCAAAAAATATATTCCATCTAACAATAAAATTCCCTCTCTCTCCTCCCTCTATGCCTACCATGATTAGGTCCATTAAAGGTTGGAGTCAATGGAGATGGCCATTAAAGGTTGCCATAATTGGAGATGGATCTAGAGAAGAACTGATTGAATGGCATGATGCTAGCTCGTATAATTTTTCCATGCTACAAGCATCACCAAATAGGCAAATAATCCACCTAGAGGGCTGGTCCGACTGGTTGTCCAGGGGAAGGCAAGGCGTCACGTACCCGTTAGGTTTTGGGCTCAAATCTTGGGAAGTCTCGGCGCACTCCGGGGCGACCCTAGATTAGTCTGGGTTCGAAAGGATCCGGGATACCGGGGGATAAAATGCCTTCTCATCACTCAAAAAAAATAGGCAAATAATCCCGTTGGCTTGCCGTATTCATTGTTGTCTCCCGAACCCATCTCCGATGATATGAACTAGGAATGTGCAAAAATCCAATAGTCCAATCCAGTTCAATTCAATATAAAAATGGTTTGATTTGGTTTAGTCAAGTCCGTTCTTACCATAGTTATCTTTTAGTTATTTAATTTTTTATCAATAATAATATTTATTATTGTTAAATGATATATATCATGGAGTTATACTTAAATTTTACTATTTTAGGATGCATGTTATATGGTTTTAGTTTTTTCCTATGTTAATTTTGTATTATTATGTTAAAACTTTGCCTCTTGTAAAGGGTCAAAAACAAAAATAAAATTACAATGAGGTCCTTGGACTCTCAGCCATACCCAATCCAGTTAACTCAACTTTGGATTGATGTTAGATTAGACCAGATCTCATGTTGTTTTGTACTTCTCGATGTTTATACCAGACGAAACTTCAGGTTGAGTATCAACTCAATCCAATCTAAACCATTCACAACCTTAATGGACTTAGTCATGATGCAATTTTTGATCATGAAAGTTTTTTAACTAAAGTACGTTTATATAGATGGCTAGTTGAAGTGAGATTAACCCATTTTTCCACATATTAGGAATAAAATTACATTCCAAATGGAAACTTAAAAAGAAAATAGTTGTTGATATGCCTTAACCTCCCCCCCCCCCTTTTTGCTTGCTATGGTAATCAGTTTTATTTTCTTTTCCTCTAGCTACTAAGATGTTTCAGTTCTCTGGGTTATCTCTTGCCAACCCATGGATTCAGCAACAGCTCGAAAGGTTGAACTAGGGTTTCAAAGATATATAAATAAATAACCCAATTTACAATACTAACATACTTTTTGTCATGTGTGACATTGCTTTGTTGGAACTGGCGACTCAACATGTGAAAGTAAAACATGTGTCAGTGTGGCTGACACTCCTCTAGAGGTCGAGAGTTTGATCCCTGGAAGCAACGTTTGGGGGTAAAGGTAATCCATCTTGGTGCAAAACACCTTAAAGGAGTACGCCGCGTGTATTCATCGCTCCGGATTAGTCGATTACCCCGGGTTACCTGGTCTAGTTGAAAGAATGCCACGGACTCAAGAAAAGGGGCCGGATACAAGGAGAGTTTCGAGTGTGGGCCAAATAGTCCACTAGCTTGTTGTTCCAAAAAAAAAAAACATCAAGCCTTTGAGTTCGATAGGCATAGACTGGTTTCTACAAACCGTTGAGTGTTAAATCAGAATAACGAACGGCTTGTTGAATTCTTCAAAGAGGCCACAACAGGACAATTAGGCTCAGGCTCAGCCAACACATCAGTTCAAGGAAGGTTCCTGCAAAAATTAATTATTTTTATATATCTTTTAAAATAATAAACATTGAGCTTTTCTCCTTTGTTCTCTCTTTCTCTCTCTTCGTTATTTTAACTCTGGTTTTGTAAAGAAAAATTATATATGTTTTTTTTATTACTACAAATCATTACCTCATGTTGTGTAAGATGGCAATTTTTTAATGTTTCAAGGATCTTTTAATTTTTCAATGATTTTTTACTAATAATCAATTTTATAATGCGCAACAATATAACTTTTAATTAAACATATTAATAGTGGTTGATTTATTTTTTTTCAAATTATGAGATCTATTTTTCCCGAAAATAAAATATAATATGAAGTATCTCATATGAATAATCAACTAGGATTAAAATGATATTGGTTATTGTATTTAATTGGGCATAGTGGATATAATTTGGAGTATGTAATTACTTCTCCTCTATCAACTGGACTGTTTAGGAATTTGGTAGAGAATTTCTTTTATGTAAGTCGAGGTAAATATGTGAAGTATATTATCTCATTTTAAACAGATTTCTGGGCTCTATAAAAATGTTGCCAAACATGTCATTATGCATGTCATAGAAGATTTTCATCAATAAATAATAATCTAAGACAGTATTTAAAAAAATTAACATACATTTATTGCAAATAATCAATTTAAATAATTTTTATATTTATAATTTATTTATTCAATCCATAAGTGAGAGTCCTGGAATACAGTTTTACTATTTGATTTAATTAGATCTACAAGTTTACGACTTAATTACCGATGTAATTAAAGTATCAAAACAAGTAAGTAATTTATGTTATCCAAAAAAAAAAGTGGTAGTTTAAAACTGTTAAATAATGAGATACAGCCGAACCTGTCTGTCTTTCTGCTCCTCGCGGCGAAGGATCGTAATGCTATGTTATGCAAGAGAATTTTGGTTCTATTTTAGTGTTGTATCTCGTCTTCAAGCTTGAGCTGTAGTTCATTTCAGCAACCTGTCCAATCAAAATACTGAAGATCGAACTGCAAGAAACTTAGAGATGCATCACTACGCGGACGACCTTTCTGGAATCGACTTTAATTTAAGCTATTCGGATCCGATTTTCAACCCTTACGCATATCGTCGCTCTTATTTGACAAGCTCCTCGACTTCACTGTATGATTTTGAGGATGATTATGACCTTCTCGGTGATGGAAGGAGCAATCCCGATAATAAAAAGCCGGTTATGCAGAATCCAAGTCCGCCCAAGCATCGACATGATGGCACGTCGCCTCTGCCTTTGGGCATGGATTGGAGCCTCCCTCCGCGCAAATGGGTACTTTATCTTCTACTTAGATCTATTTATGAGTAAATTGTTGGCTTTTACTGTGATCTCAAGATACAGGTGTTGGATTCTTTTGGTTGGAACGTGGAGGCTTTTATAATTTGAATTTTCATTGATAATTTGTGAGTTTGCTTTTGCCAACCATTGACTTAGCCTTTTGCCATTAGGATGGACGGAATTCTGTCTGGCCTAATGATCCTCACGGAGGTTGGAGTTATTGCGTGAATGTTCCTTCGTGGGTTGTCCAGCCAGAATCAAGAGGTTCTGATTCTGTTGTGGTAAGTGATTTTTCCCCACTAGAAAGCGTGTGATTGAAATTTAATAGTCAAATATATGGAATGTGACCGACTTGCTATAAAGATTGTTGCATGTACCATGTTTACTCCTGACAATGTTACATTCTTACACTGCAGTTTTTTTGTTGTTGTGCAAATTACCTTTTGGTTTAGCTACATGAATTTGCAGTATATTTTTATTCCTTGCAAACAAAGGAGGAACTTTCTTTTCCTCTTGTTGTATGTGTAAATACAATGCAGTTGTGTGAGGTACTATTGCATTCCATTAAGAGACTGGTAAAATTTTTCAGACTTCTAGTCATGCTACGCCATGCCTCTTCCCATATTTATGTGACTTTGAATAAAAATTTTCTCCTCAAGTCATTATCTGCCTTTATTTTTTATTTTTTTTGCCATCATTTTCTGCTTTAACATTTGAAAGTAACAGTTTTACAGGGTTCAAGTTGGCATACAATCCCCAGAAGGAATCACCACTACTCGAGTGATCTTTCACAGATATAGTGATTTTCTGAAGCTCTTTTCAGATGTAAGTGTTGTTATCAGTGCATATAAAATTTTTTTCTGCACTACATTTCATTTATATGATGACAAGGAAATATTTTTTTCACTTTTCCCCAGCTGAAAAAAGAATTTCCCATGAAAAATTTACCCCCAGCTCCACCAAAGATGTTATTGAAAGTTAAAAGCCAGAGAGTATTGGAAGAGGTAGATCACTTACTCAAATTCTTCCACTTGTCTACCATGTTATACAACAATAGAAACTGGTCCGTCAATCTTGTTAAACTTGAAATTTGTTATGCCCTTACTTTTTATTGATCCGTTATTGATCTTAGTGCATTTGTTTCTTTCAGCGAAGGTGTTTGTTAGAGGATTGGATGGAAAAACTGTTATCAGACATTGATGTATCAAGAAGTGCCCCAGCAGCAATATTCCTTGAACTAGAAGCTGCTGCTCGATTGGGTATGAATCACCTAAAAGTAGAATTTTATTTTTCTTTTTTCAGTGAATATTTTACACATACTCTACATCGGTCCAATTTACAAGCTGAATGGTTCACCTTGTGTGCGTACTAGAAATTGTTATGGTATACATCTAAACCTCCAAGATGCTCCCTCATAGTTTTTTGAGCAACAGCACACTCCTCCTTAGTTGAGAATAAGGAAATAAATTATGGTCCAAACTTGTTAAGACCTCTATGTTGCTTTTTTTTTTTTTGCCCCAGCATTTCATAATTCACGGCAGATGTCAGATGAAACTTCAGTTAATGGTACTACATCATATGTTTTCCAAGATGACCCACATGTTTCTGCATCCGTTGCATCGGATTCTGGTAACGATACTTCTTATGAAGTATCTGAGCTTGGAACACCAAGGCATGGAAAAGATGGATATTCTGATCTAAGCATGGAATTGGGACATGACTCAATAAATTTAGCACGAACAACTGCTGGGCATGCTGAATCCAGTAAAGAATTTAATAATGAGGATACATCAAAATTTTCCCTAGATAATATGCGAACTGATGCCAGTGCTATAGACAAAGTCATTGAGAAAACTGCTGATGTTCAAGTTCTCCACTTAGATGGAACTGAGTATATTCCCAAAATACAGGATAAGATGGACGGCCATGTTAAGAGATTGTCAGCAGACAGCATTGGAAGTGACTTAAATTCTATAAGGAATAGCGAAGCATCAAATCTAAGCATGGATTTGTTGGTGACTCTTCCATCTGATGGGCGACACAAGTTAAACAGAATTCTTGTTACCCTGCAGCAGAGACTGACAACGGCAAAAACAGATATGGAGGATCTTCTTGCAAGATTAAATCAAGAAATGGCTGCTAGACAATTTCTCATAACAAAGGTATCTAAACGTGTACATTGTTTTCTTTCATTTTTTTTTAGAATAGGGGGTTTTATTTCTTCATTTCAGTTAATCTCTGAGTTGTAAAAGATGACTAATTCTTCGCAAGGTGCACTGATATTATTCAAATGTGATTTCTAAAATTAAAATCAATGCCTTTCTATTGGTTTAATTCTGTATGTGTCAATCATACCTTTACACATAGCTATAATGGAGTCAGTGTACAACTTGTTGAATATTCTACATTATAATTCTGTATTTGCCACATCATATGTCACTTAACTGTGTCATTTCATGGCTGAAGTGTTCTTTCATGCTGCAGGTTCATTGCAGATGTAATGAAATCAGTAATGTGAATTGTTAGTACTTCGGACAAATTTTCCGGGATATGATATTACATTTTAAAAGTAATCATACCAACCTTTTAGAAGTGTCCATAATAAATAAATTGGTAGAAATTTTATTTGATTTAGTATGCTTAATGAACAGTCTGGAATATTTTTTTAAAATGTCCAAAACGGATGTTCACTAGCCATTGTTAAACATAAAAAGTTGTCAAAATAGTCCTCAGGTATATTTGCCCCTGTCATGGTTTAAATTTCTGCGAAATTTAAATGACTTATCAGCCAATTATTCCTGAGACCCTGGCCAACTTTGCCTTCTCGCACTTCTGAGTAAAATCATTATGATGTGATGAAGTTCTTTTCTGTTTATCTGGATAAATTCTTGGAATTAAAAAGGTGATAGTATATTGGCATTAAATTCGAAGGTGTGGTGCTCTGTATTTCTTTGTGCATTATCAGATACCATGGTAGTCAGAATCTTACGATTCACGATTTGAATCTCACGATTTGATTCAGATATTGAGGGAAAAGATTCGACTCCCATGGTGAATCTTTCTCCCACTGAATCGCATGTCGTATCTCACGATTCACGATTCAATTCAAATATTGAGCGGAAAGATTCAACTTCCGTAGCGAATCTTTCCCCCATTGGAATCTTTCACTCAAGAATCGCAAGAATCGCGTGACGACTGCTATTTCGGTGATGCAAGATGAAGCGGGCCTCTTCCTTCCATGATGTGGGGGGAAATTGCTGCAATAGTAGCCTTTTGTTTATGTTTCTTTCTAAAAGAAATTGATATTTTTGCCACAAAAAACCCCTCTTACTATAGTGCAATCTATATCCGACCAATGCTTATCGAAACTTTAAGTTTCCCATTGTGTTTGAGTTGATTTTTTGCTTTGCTCCCACCTCGTGTCTGTACAATCAGGTCTATTATTCTATTCCTTTCAAAATTTCACTCATCTAGTCCATGCAGTAAATTTTATAACTATTTTTTTGGAAGTTTGTTTCTTTCCATCCTATTTTACTTTCCTATGCTGTTAGTGGTTCTTTTGTGGTTGTTATTTTGATGGTGGGGGCACAATGACTCAATTTTTATGAATTATGAAATAGAAATTTTTATTTGATGTCTCTTATGTGAAAAATTATTTTTTTTGTCATCTTTCACAAATGATCATGAATTTTACGATTCACGATATGTTTCAATTTACGATTCTAAAAATGGGTTTTCTGATTCACAATTCGTATCTCGATTTGATAACCTTGGCCATCAAGCATGCTTATGATTTTATGAATTGGGTAGCATTATTTGGAATTGGATGGTTGACGAAAAAAGATGGAATACTCTTATGACTTGCGTGATTGTATTACTTTGTAATTGATGTATGGTGATTAAACCAATTTTTTGCTAATTTATGTACAAGTGCATGGAAATGGTGGTCATCTCAATGTTAAAATACTGAATAGAAATTGTGAAGGTTTTTTGACTTGTATATCCATATGTTAATTATCTATTCATTTTTCTTATAGGTTAAAGATTTGGAACTTGAACTTGAAACAACTCAACTGAACTGTAGAGAAAATATGCACCAGGCTGTTCAAGCTGAAAGGGAAAGGTTTACACAAATGCAGTGGGATATTGAGGAACTTAGGAGGAAGTGCTTGGATATGGAAATCAAGTGGAAGTCCGAAGAGGTGTGGTTTGGATTACTAATTTTCATTAACATCTCATATTGTGTTTTGGTGGCCCTTTATTGAACTCTAATAATTTAGGATGAAAGACTGCAAGCGGAGTCAATGAAAGCATTTGTCATTAAAGAAAATGAGATGTTGCAGCAAGAGCTTGATTTTGCCAGAGATCAGCTTGAGAACTTGCAGAAGCGTCATGAAGAGCTTGAGATGAAATCAAAGATAGATGTCAAGCTGCTGATAAAGGAGGTCAAATCCCTTAGGACTTCTCAGTCAGAATTGAAGCAGCAACTCAGCGAAATGGTGAAGGAAAAATTAGAGGCAGAGGTATGGCTTCTTTCTAGTTATTTTATGTTGCAACGACTGAAGTATAAAGTCATACATTTTCTATTTTAAGAAATTATCAATTTCACTGGCTCCTTGAGTCTTCCTGTACATGAACATCTAGAAAGAGCAAGACATGGGAGGAAGGGGGATAGAAGGAGAGATGTATTTATCTTCTAACTAGTTCCTCTGATTTACAATATTGTTCAGATAAAGATTTATCATTTTTTCTTTCTGTTGGCGTTTTGTTTAATAAAAGAAATGGGTTGAATACTTCGGATTTTCTCCTATCCTTGTGTTCCTAAATTCAGTTAATTTTTATTTTACTTCTAATTCAGAGAAGTCTCCATAAAGAAAAACAAAGATTGAAACTTTCATATGAAGCCAGTGCAAAGTTGCTGCGTGAGTGTGGAATTCTTCAACAGAGGCTTCAAGAATGTAGTGTTAACTTCCTTGTTGAGGAAGAAGATAAACTAATTGTTGATACTTCTCCATCTGATGCTTTGGATTTATTAGCGATGTCAGATAATCGAATTGGTCTCCTACTTGCTGAGGTGGGTTCTCCTTTGTCTTTAGGAAATGCCTTTTCTGGTGTACTTGTTTGAAGTTTTCATACCTACACATTGTTCTATCCTATTTTTCCTACTTGGTTTATATGCAATTTGCTTTTAAGGGCCTAGGTGTTGCATAATTTGACCAGGCCTGATTTGGTGAACCTTAGTTTTATTTGGATCTAACCATGCTAAAGTGCAAGAACTTATTTCTAATGGCACTGGCTACCTTGTTCTTTTTTTCTTCGCCCCCTTCCTTAACCCAGCAGTTTTGACAATTTTCCTAATAATTAGTGAGACTGAGTAACCTGTATTCTGTGGATCCTTCTCATTTCTGTATCTTGGCATCGGTTTACTTTGGCATGAGAAGTGATGGATGAAGCAAAATTAACACAATGATTGCTTTACATTCTAAAACCACACCAAATTGTAGAGTTTAGATTCTGCACTTGGCATCATTGTGATAATCGGATTTTTCTCAATTTAATTCACCAAATTCTGCTGATGTTATTTCAGTAAAAATTTTGAGCGGAATGGATCCATGCAATCTATATAACCGAATACAATAGAGTTTCCTCTTGTAGTATTTCAGTAAATATTTTACCCAGACATAATTCAGCTTCATGAAGTAATCTTCAATTACTTCTCTGGTCTCATTTAAAAGCCAAAGAGAGAGATGACCTTTTTATTGTGATTGTATTATTTTACCTTTGATTTATTATTGTGCAGACTGTTATTTTCTTGGTAAGTGTAGATATTAAATAAGGGTAAATTTGGAAGTTATTAAACTCTGAAGTTTTCCTTTATCCATGTGAAATATGTTGAAAATGACTTATAAATAAGACTAGGGAAATATCTTGTTAGTTCTTGGTAGTTTATTTTTGCCCGTCATACTCATTGTTTTTTCTTTGCATGTTTACGAAATGGGAACAGGCACAACTCTTGGCGCAAGATGTAGAAAATGCTGCTGGGGCTTTAAATGAGACTCGCAGTACAAGTTCAGGTGATACAGTGACAACTGATAATGAGCTGAGGAGGATGCTAGCAGATATGTTTGTAGACAATGCCAGTTTAAGGAAACAGATCAATTTAGTTCTTCGTCTAGCTCTAAATGCAACTGCCAAATCTGACGATGAGGAGGATAATGAGGATGAGGAAATTAATTTGAGAAAAACTGTTTTGAGCCAGTTCTTAGAGAAATGATATAGTTGATTCTACATGTATGCTAATAAATTAATTGGCCAGTTCTTTATTATTTATTTATTTTTTCATGGTAGCCCCTTGTATAAATTATTTTTTCCTTTTTGTTTGGGCCATGGTTTGTGTAAATGTTAGGGAAAAAAAATTGAACATTGACATTGCAATCGCAAGGCCATCCTTTACTACAGCAACAGCTATTTCATAGAGCTAAAATTATATATGCATCTTTATATATCTATATAATATTTATATTCTATACATGTTTATAAAATCTCTGAAGCATACTATCTATAGGCTACGAAAAATATTACCCATATCGAATTATGCATAAAACTGAAGGCATGCATTCTATACCGTCTAAAGCGGCCACAAAGAATAATATGACAAATGCTACGCCAATTAATCTAAAGATGGATACGGACTAATCTTTCAATTTCATAGAGAATTCTCAATAACTCAAAATCTTGATGAAATCATGCTACTTCCAAAATTATTAATCTTTTTACTGTGAAGCATGGAACTTGAATTCTAATTATCTCTCATATATATATATATATATATATATAATGGCCGCATAAACTAGTTTTACAATCTCACCATTGAGAGAAGCAATTTAGAATTACGTTAGCCATCTCAAAAAAAAAAAAAAAAATATGGCTACACAGGATTTGCTTTGACTGCATTTCGATAATATCTCGAGTGTACAAAAAAGAAAGAAAAGAAAATATTTTAATTATACAGGGGGTAAAGCTGCCGAGGTAAAATTGCAAAAACTCCTCTGTCCATTCAAGATACCTCTGCAGAATGATAGACGATATATCCAATAAATCTAAATGAAACTGCATTAATTTGCCCAATATGCCTTGCTCTTGGGCATCGTAATGTATAGTTGCAGTCAGAGACCTACCTAAGCTCATAATCATGCCTCGAACCTACTTATCCATACCACCAAACATACCCATCATGTCTTTAGAAGAACCCATCTGCTTCATCAAATTCTGTAACCCACCCATGCCACCTATTTGCTTTAGCATCTGTGGAGGAAGGACTTTGCTCATGTGCTGGGCATTCATATTTCGGGATAGAGCACTCATATCTCCCTTCTTTGGTATTTTAAGCCCTTTCATTTTGCTCCAAATCTTTGCAAGACGTTTGTACTCCTCCATCATCTCCATTACTTCTCTAACATGACGACCAGACCCTCGAGCTATTCGCATCATACGTGACTCATTCATCAGCTTTGGGTTTGAACTATCTAACTCTGCAATATATCAAATGCTAGATGGGATAAGTTCATAATTTGATTTCAATGAGGGAGAATTCCATTTATATTGAAGTTGATTTTGTAGTTGTGAGGTGAAGTTCATAAATTAATTCACAATGCTGATTACCTTCGTCTGTCATAGAGTCCATCATTGTCATGTACCGTTTAATTTTGGCTTGGCTTTCCTTCTCACGGCCTTTTGGCATCAATTCAGCACTAAATCCCGGGAGCATTGAGAACACCTACATAAAATGAACCAAATCTCTTAATACCGGGGAACCAAGTACTCGTTAGTATCTGCATAACACCATCACATATAATAGTTTCTGACTAACAGGAAAGAAAAACAAAAGGAGGTAATATATTACCTGGCTGATCGGACCCATTTTAAGGATGTTCTGAAATTGCTCGTACATAATCCTCAAGGTGAAGTTCCCTTCTGACAGCTTTTGAAGCAGTTCAGGCTGTTGGTCCATAGGAACAACTTCATGAATCTTGTCCATAAATCCAGACCAGTCACCCATGCCTAATTGAAAAGACAAGAGTTATGACATGACTAAACAGTCAATATTTTCAAGAAATTGCACAATCATGACCTATCACCATAGATGACAAAAACGATATTAAGCACTGAAAAGAAGAACAATCTAAAGTTGGGTTCAGCTTAAATTCAGTCAAGATGAAAAACCAGAAAAAGCACACACCTAACAGACGACTGACAAAAGGTTTAACATCAAAAACTTCGAATTCATCCATATGTTCTCCAGTTCCAATGAATATGACCGGACTCTTTGTTGCTGCAACGCTGCACGCACAAAATTAATAGGATTAAGCATTCAAACCACAAAACATAAAATACACATTCATTTCCAAAGATAATGGCTAATAATCCAAATCAGGAATGCAGTTCATACAGCGCTCTCCATCAGAAATTTTATACTGTTGGATGACATACAACTGGGATCCAATCAGCTTAATAATTATTAGTTAAGATCTAATTGTATTTAGATTTTTTATTATTTTCTTATGTAATCTTTTTGCTTAATATTAGGATAATCTGAATCAAATTATATTCTAATTCAAATTAAATATTTCTAGATTCCATTATCTAATTCAAATTAGATAGATACTCCTAGATTCTAGGTAGTTAGTTAACTCTAATTTGCTCTATTTATGTACTCAGATATGCTCTTGAATAAATCAGATCAATGTGTGCTGAATCATTCTTGATCAGCAATTCCAGATTTCATGATATCAGAGCCAAGTTCATGCCATAGCCGCCAATATACAGTTCGACTTAATGGTGAAAATTATCTCCAATGGTCTCTCTCGTTCCTCATGTTTCTACGTGGTTGTGGGCGGGAAGACTATGACACAGGAAAAGCTGATCCGCCTAATTCGTCTGCAGCCCATTACGCCAAATGGAGAGCATAAAACAGTCAAGTGATGTCTTGGCTGATAAACTCGATGACTTTGGATATAGGTCAGAATTTTATGTTGTATGAAACTGCCCAGGAGATATGGGATGCAGCCCGTGACCTATACTCCTCCGCTTCCAACACAGCTCTTCTCTTTGAAATAAAAGGCAAGCTTCATGACCTCCGGCAAGGTGCGTTAACTGTAACAGTATATTACAACACCTTGACTCAATTTTGGCAACAACTCGACCTATATGATACAATCGCTTGGACAAGTACTACCGATGCCCAAAGCTTTTGGCAATGGATTGAAACTGATAGAATCTACAAATTCCTCATCGGCTTGAATGCTGAATTTGAAGAGGTCAGAAGTTGGATTCTAAGTACCTCTCCCATCCCTTCTATTCGTGAAGTCTTCTCCATTGTTTGCCGTGAAGAATGTCGTAAGAAAGTAAGCACTTTTCCGTCTCCGCCTGCAAGTGAGTCTAGTGCGATGGTAGTTCAAGGAGAAGGAAAGCGCCGCCTTCATTGTGATCACTGCAATAAAAAGGGTCACACCCATGATAAGTGCTGGAAACTCCATGGCCGTCCTCAAGACAAACAAAAGGTGAAGAAGGAGGCTCGTAGTTATGCTGCAGGTTGTGAGGAAGAAGAGCCTAAATCTGATCTAGATCAATTAAAGGACCAAATCCACAAACTTCTCAGCAATTATGAGAAGGCCCCTAAAATAAGCACTGCTACTGGTCTCATTGCAACTAAGTCAGGTATGATCTCCGTTGCTTGTTCTTCCGTAAGCCATGTTTCTAATCGATGGGTAGTGGATTCTGGGGCTACTGATCATATGACTGGTGACATATCTTTGCTTCATGAGAGTCGACCATGTCCTGAACGTTGGGTTGTGAAGGTGGCTAATGCTTCCCATGTGGATGTGACTCGCCTTGGAACTGTTCTCCTCTCTTATAACATTATTCTCTATAATGTGTTATATGTGCCTAAACTTGCATGCAATTTGATTTCTGTGGGAAAATTGACCACCCAAAATGCTTGCCATGCTAATTTTCGATCTTCTGATGGTGTATTTCAGGATGCGAGAAACTGGGGGATGATTGGCTTTTGTGAGAAAGTTGGAGACCTCTACTACTTCAAGAATGAAGCCGCTGCAGCATCCAATATTCCTAGGACTAGTTTACCTAGTTGTTAGGATAATTTGAATCAGATTATATTCTAATTCAAATTAGATATTTCTAGATTCTATTATCTAATTCAAATTAGATAGACACTCCTAGATTCTAGATAGTTAGTTAACTCTAATTTGCTCTATTTATGTACTCAGCTATGCTCTTGAATAAATCAGATCAATGTGTGCTGAATCATTCTTACATCTAGCCTGGTGCATCTCACTACACATTATCCACCATATCTCAGAAAAATCAATGTGTTCTAATATAAATGCTACACACCAATTGGAAGTACAAATACTCATTTAAAATATCTAATATCTATGTAATGAAGATATGAATCTTTAAACCTATTACATCTTCAACACATAATGCAAAGTAGGGTATGGATATGTTAAAAGTTAAACATGATACAATTCCAGGAACTTCATCTAGAGAATATGCAAGACAGAGGAAAAAGATACGCAGACATGATATAAAGTGCAGAATAAATTGTAGATGAAAGCCACAAATATATCATTCATTGACGCTATATTGCTTATGGGAAAAGGAAAAAGGAGATGAATATACACAACTCTTCTCCAAACCCTTTGGATGAAAGGGTTACAATTCCTTCCACTTTTAGTTAAGTTTAACCAAACTGATGTCAAGCAAAAGCCATCAAAAATTGACACAAGATCAATTGATATTGAATAACATAGTACAGTCACTCTAGTAGCACTTACGCACTAAGAGCACCACCACCCTTTGCATGGCCATCCATTTTAGTAACAATTACGGCCCCAACTTCAACACTTTGTTTAAATGCTTGAGCCTGATCAAATGCAGCCTGACCAATGCTGCTATCCATGACAAATATAACAAGATCTGGTTTCTGAACAATACAATGAAAAGATGCAAGCAATTATCAGTGTTTATAAACAGGCACAAAAAAATGCATGCATTTATCATATAAAAACAATACCGTTGCTTCCGAAACTTGACGCATTTCTTCAAAAAGGGCAGCTTCTTGTTTGTGCCGTCCACTGGTGTCAACAATTATGAGATCACAGTTTTCTTTCTTGAATCTATCCACACCTTCAACAGCAATTTTCACAGGGTCTGACTCCATGTAACTGTATGAAGAATTGGGGGCACAAAACCGAATAATAATTAAACATCATGGTCAAGTGCACTGAAATGCAATTGATTTAAAGTTTTCCATAAACAAATTATAGTAAGCATAGTTGTAGCTCATTTGCAAGTTGCAACGAATGAAAATATGTCGGTAGGATTTAAAGGGTTTACAAGCTAGATAATAACTCCCAAAGCTGTAGGCCCCTGGCTCAGGCAAAGTTAAAGGCCATACTGTACCATGAATAGCACCCTAACCTCACTTTTCACAAATACAAAATGCTAGGTACTAGATATATTTTAAAAACGCATAAGGTGTTATTGGCATATTGCTCAATTGAAGAGAAACTTTTTCTCCAGGATGTATACACCAAACTCTGAGACAAAAGAATATCATAAACTACATTAACTTCAAGCTTAAAAAAACAAAAAAGTTGATCCCCGCCAGCAACCATGCACTATTATTCTAGGATATCTCTAGATTGCATCACCAGAGAGAAAGAGCTAAACCTACTGGAAAATATTTATCCCACAGTATCAAGAATCAAGAACTTGTGTAAAAGATAACAAATAACTAGCTAAGACATGAGACTTCTAAATATATAGACTCGGTTGTGCTCCACTACTCTGTAAATTTTTACCAATAACACGACAATACTACATGTTGAGTCTACAAGCAATGTTAACCTGTTCCAAGAAAAAAAAAAGGGATAAAAATGACAAATAAATGAGTACCTTCCGTAGAAGGGGATCTTAGCTTTAGTAGCATTTTGTTTCAGTTGATCAAAAGCACCTGCCCTGAATGTATCTGCACATACTAGAGCAGGCTTCCAACCTTTTTTCTGATGATAATATGCATATTTTGTACAAGTTGTGGTTTTTCCCGATCCTGAATCATTGTTTTAAAATGTTTAAGCGTCAGAAAATGCTTGCAATTTTTTTTTCTTTATAAGGATAAGGACCAGCCGAGAAAGCTAAGACATTTATGCTTCAAGGTGGTTCTTATACATACTAATCTCATCTGAATTGACTGAATTTTTTTTTTTTAAAAACATAATTTGATTAACAAGGCGGCAACGCCATTCAATAGGTAACATACCTTGTAACCCAACAAACATGACGACACTTGTTTTCCCCTTTTTTGGAGTGAAAGAGGGTTTGCCAGGATCCAGTATTTTGCAGAGTTCGTTAAAAACAGCCTAGAAGCAAAGGAACCCATAAAGGATATCAGAAGCATACTAAAACAATTGCATATCAAACTACAATAAACTAGCATAGCTTCACAATTGAAAATTGAGCGTGCAACAAGCTATGTAGAGTCCAGACCAGTCCTCAAAGAGTAGCATTTCCAACAGAAAAAATGGTCCATGGAAAAAGTGAAGAGTTGAACAATAAACATGTAATCAAGAGGAATATAAACAAGCAGCACAACCATCAAACTGCTTCATGGCGAAATTATCAGGAAAATAAGGTATTGACAATTTTACCAAAGATAAACACTCAAGGAGAGTGTTATTAGCTTCATTATACATTTTAATTCAAAAAACCACATCACACTTTGCCGAAAAAATACAATCAGATTATCTTCCAGAAGAAATCAAGCCAAGCAAAATTTGGAAATACCCTCTAAAGAACTATTCCCGTAGGAATTTTAAAATTTATTATCATCTACGCAAGGAACCAAAAAGGACCAAATTGAACAGAAAATCGTACTTGTTGAATGATCCTGCGTTTGTTGTGGCCCGCAGCGAGATCGTCAAGATTGACAATCTTCTTGATGTTAGTCTGCATGTCTCGTACGAGCTTGAATTGAACATCAGATTGAAGAAGAGCACGGGTGATTTCGTTAAGACACTCATTGAGAACCTTCTCATCGATTATGGTGGCATTGCTCATCTGCTGGAGAGCACGAGATATGCTCCCCCCTAACTGAGCTAGAACCATCTTCGCTGATTGAAGAAGGAACAGAAGGAAAACAATAGATGGATTTCAGAGTTTCCGATCAATTGGAGAATTAGGGTTTGGAGGATGAAAACGGAGAAGTACAACTTGGAAAGAGGTTGTTTGAAGCTTGCAAGGGGTGAGATCCGCCTTTCAACCGGTAACGAAGTAGCAGGGATGGGTTCGTGGACAAAAATAATAAATCAAATTGTTAGCATAATTTTAGTAGTTATTAATTTGTTTTATTTTACAAATAATAAAAAGATAATATTTATAAATACCTAGGTTATTATTTTTATTGTTAAGTATTATTATGATGGAGTATATTTAAGTTAGAGTATCTCAATATATCTTGAATTCAAATATTTGAATAAAGATATTAGGATTATTTTAAATTAATTATTGTAATCTCTTCTTATAAATAGGTTAGCCTTCTGAAAGCTACTTATGGAGAAATAATATATCAATTTCATTCTTTGTATCTTTGGGAGATTTTCTCTCTCTTTTCTTTATTAGAGTTGGTTTCATTAGTTATATGAGTTTAAGATCATTGCTCGTATTCTAATGGAGATTTTCTTCCATTATTTATTAATTTATGGGTTTAGATTCTAATTTCATAATTTAATAAAGTACATATCACCCTCCCTTCCTTTCTACCAATTTAGGCTCATAATATTTAGTATCAGAGTCTAACATGTGGAAAGATGACGTCAGAAGGTAAATCCTCACAAGATTTATTTGGGCTTTATTCAAGCACGCAATTAGGTCGTCTTACGCAGTAGGCCCATCATATCATAACCACTTTCTAATTATGTCCCGTTTGGTACATTGGAATTAATTTTGATGGAAATGAATATGGATATAGAAATGGATATAAATTTTACAAGTACGTTTGGTTTGTCATGGAAATGGAATCTAATTTTTATATAACAAGACTAAAATGCCCTTTAAAATTTTTTAAAAAAATCAATTCCAGTGCTCATCTTTGTCATTCATCGTCGCCTTTGTCGCTCCTGTGCTCGTCAGAGGTTGCCGGATGTTGCCGTACCAGCTCCATCGAAGGTCGTCGAAGGACAATGTTCTAGCTTCATCGAAGGTCTCTGGAGTTCGCCGTTCCTGTCCACTTCTTCGTCTTCATTCCAAGTTCATGGTTAGAGGTGCTCGTTGGTGCCGTCATCGTTGGTGGGCCATCATGCTCGGAGGTGCTCGCTGGTGCCGTCATCATTGGTGGGCCGTCATGCTCGAAGGTGCTCGCTGGTGTCGGAGGTACTCGCTGGGGTCAGAGGTTCTCGTTGTGCTCCCTGGTGCAATCATCGTCGGTGGGCCGTCATGCTCGGAGGTGCTCGCTAGTGCCGCCGTCGTGTCGGAGGTGTCGCTAGTGCAGTCCTGGTTCGCTGAGCAAAAATGGAATTGCAGACATGGAATTACAAATCTTAGGTCGAGAGATGGAATTCAAATATGAGGTTTTGGTAGATGTGGAAATGGAATTGGGTTCCATTTCCATGCTACCAAACATGCTTGTATGATGGAATTGGGCTCCATTTCCATTTCTATATGCCCAATTCCATCATATCAAACAGGGCATATATTTTTATCTAGTCTGACATTCTAAATTATGTGGCCTGTTTAAAAAAACAAGTTCTCCCAGAGGCGTTCATTTTTTATAATAAGGTAGACATACAAACAACTAAGTGTGTGTTTGGGAACTTCGTTGGGAGAAAGTAGTTCCATTGGAAGAAAGGAGTTTAGGAATTTCTAGATGGTTTTATGGATTTCGAGATAGTTTTTATGGATTTTGAGATAGTTTTATCTCGGCTTGCTTGTACCGTTTTGGGAGCGAAGTTCCCAAACAAACACTAAAAAGGATGAAAGAGAGAACTCCAAGTTACGTGATGCCCTGCTATGCAAAATGCCATAAGCCAATCTTTTAATAGTGGATGAAATCCTTGGCATGTGGACAGCAGCTGTTTAGCTAGGAGATCTGCCACTTTATGTTGGAATAATTCAATAATAGACATATATTACACATATACGTGGTGCCATTATTTTTTGTCCCAACCCAATTCATAAAGTGATATACTTAGATTTGAGGAATTAAGTGAGCTCAATTATGCGTCATAGACTAATATATACTGAGGTCCAATTTGCTGGCTTGTATTCATTAATGTGCTGAATGTTGTGTCCTTTATAAACAGAGGGCTATGATCCCCGGGTTAGCTAGAGTTATTATAAGTACCGCCTTGTTTCCCATCTGCAGACGGCTTCTCTCTTCCCCTAATGAAAACCTAGTTGATCTGCCCATTCCAACAACTACATCCGTTAATTCAGGTATGCTTCCATAATGTTTTAGATTATTCGATTTAACTTATATTCGATTCTAACTATTCTCCCTCCTACTGATATGTTGGGGATGAACCTCCCAATCCATGCCCAGAAGTTCCCGCATAACTCTCATTAAGTTATCATCTTCATGAAGATCACAATCTACCATCGTAGCGCAAGAGATCACCTCCGCAGAGTCACTGCATAACCTGACCATCCCAAGCTCTTCGGAGACCCTATATACAACCCCAAAGTTCTGTAGAAAGGCTAGCATTGCCTAGTACACAACATCAGAAACCTCCCCATTACCCTGTCGAATACAACCACCATAGCTTGCTAGCTCTACCCTAGTGGCATATGAGTAGGCTCCATCAACGAAGATAGACACCCCATTTCCATTCGTCAGCACTGGTCTCTTAATATTCAATATGGTCGTGGGCAAATTCTCCTTCAGCTTTGCAGCTTGAGACATTGACACCACCGTCGAATAGCGTCAAAATAATATAAAACTAGATTTTGCAGTAAAGCGCAACCTATGTCGTCTCCTAATGAACCAACGTGATAATCACTTAAATTAAGAACTTCAATTATAAACAAATCACTTAAAAACACTTAAAAGGGGGTTTATGAACTAAAGGTAAAAGAATCTAATAGCTAGTAAATAAAGCAAATTGACCAAAGAAGAGAATTTATAATAGCAATGTAATTAACTACAAGTTTTCCCCTTAGGATGTAATGGTCCTTGTCCAGATAAAATATTTAATTCTTTTGATTGAGATTTCTTGCAAAAATTCCAAACTCAAATCCTTGAATTATCATTCAAGTTTTATGCTCTTGTTTAAATCAAAGTTCAATGACATCTCAGTTAAACTTCAATTTAAACATAAGCCACAATTAATCCTGAATTTTAAAAGGTAAAGAAAATCAATCGATCTTCTCCTTTAATTTCCCTCTCAAACTTCCAATCAATCGATTAAAAGTTTATGACATCTCAGTATTTCAAGAAAAGTAGCGGAGCAAATATATTCCAAATCTGGAAAATATAAACTTGCACAAATTAAGCTTTAACAAAGAGGAATTGTTGGAATTTTCAAATCTGAAATTTCAAAAGCCTACTGGTTCAAGTTGTAAATCTACAACTATAAATTTTTAGCGCAAATCCTCAAAGAGCATTCCATAGGTTATATTCAAATCTGAATATACATTAAGCACAGAGAATTTATGTAAAAGAGAGTCAAAAGAAAGGAAAATTAAATAAGAATCTCAACCAAAAGAGTTCCCATTACAAGTCTTGGACTCTCATCACAAACCTAAGGTTCAAACTAATAGTTAATTACAGATGAAATTAGAAACTCATGACAGAGAATAAAATCACAATTTTACTGATCATGGAGACAGAAGGAAGCGCTGCTGGAAATTGAGAAGAAAGATGAAGTCTCGTCCTCTGCGTTCGTAATGTCCTCAGCGTTCGCTTTTTTCTTTCTCTGTGTTGCTGTTCCTGCGTTCTGTTCATCTGTTCTCTTGTGCGTCTCTGCGTGCTCCTTTTTGTGCTGCTTCACGTTTCTGTTCTTCTCCTTTGCTTAGCGTCTCCCCCCACGTTCTGTTCCTTTGTTGCTCGTCCTCTGCCAGCGTCTTTCACTGTTCGTGTGTTTCCTCTCTTTTCTCCACGTTATGTGCTTTCTCTTCTATCTTTGCGTTGCTTTTTGCTTTTGTTTTTTTAATTTCAAAAAGGAAACTCTCTCCCTCCCCTTTGCATTATTTTCGTACCTTCTGTTGCTTTTTCTCTCTCTTTTTTTTAAAATTCAATTAGGAAACTGATGCCCACTTTTCAGATTTACACAAGACTTGGTCAAATCCCCTCTGCCATGATCTCCACTCACAATATAAAACAAAATAAATAATTGAACTACTCTTAACTTCCCTAAAAATACTTACATATTTTCACCCAAGAGAAAAATTCAGAATAATAATTTTAATCAATGTCAGCCCAAATAATCTCCGTAAAGCAATCTTCAATTTATCTCTTCAAATCTGCACAAGATAAGAAAATAATCAATGGCCCTTTGTGCAAAAATATTAAATGAAGATTTAATCATAAATTTCTAAGATTTATTCAATTAATTTTCATTAAGTGTAAAAATGGCTAATAAAATAAAATATAATCTAAACAAGCTCAATTAGCCATAATTTATCACTAAAAAGACTAAATGAAGAGGATAAAAATATATAAAGTTGTGATTTATCAGACATACATCTCACAATGCCTTTTGTTTCAGCCACTCCTTCATGCATGCTCTGACTTGTATTCTGGTGCACCCTTTCATTTCATTGCCTCCAGATCAACCAGCTGGCTACACAAAAAAATTGTATTCCATTGGCCTTATTCCGCATTCCTCGTATCAGCAATATTAGAGGCCAACCAGTCATCTAGTCCGCAACCCTAGAAGCGAGAGTTTACGACTGAAACTCCCAAACCCACCCAGATTTCCCGCAGTCCCTAGACATATGCAGCATAGTTTCTCGTTCCGGTGAGCACCATAGGCAGGTTTCTTCATTACGGAGACCCCGTCGAAAAAGCTCCTCATTAGTTAAAAGCCTATTGTATGCAACTAGCGTGTTCTCCCCGCGCGATGTGGGAAAGAATGTGACTTATGGTAGTAAATTCAGTAAGGCTACATGATACAAAAATGTGTGAAAGGAACATTATGTTGCATTGTACTTATAGGTACACAGATAGCTAACATTAGTCAAGTGGAAATGATTAAAATTACCGTCATTGCAACATTTCAACTAACTTCATGGTCCCTTTTCAATTACACAGTAGATGACGGTTGAACATTCATGAAAATATCGTTATATACAACATTACATGTTGTTTTCCTTCCATCTAAACATTCTCTGGGACATAGATTTTAAGGCCATCCATACTCTTGACTCTTGACAATGCAACATATAGTTGACCATGACTAAAGCATGTTGTAGAGATTGACCTTGGCTTTTGTTGATAGTCATAGCAAATGATAAAGTCACTTGTATATGATCGACGCATGCAGAAAGGCCATCTTGTATATGAAGGATTCAAATCCATCATGTGAATCAAAACCATTCGATTTGGGTTTGATCCATTTAAAGTGATGTCTTCAATGATGGATTTACCAAGTTTTGTCACACGCAGACGTGTACCATTACATAAACCATCAGCTTGATCTATGTTCGGTAATAACATTATCGATGTACTAACTTTCAAAGATAACTTATGAGGAGGTAGGCCAGAGCTTGTAATTGTATTCAGGAACTCGGTAGTGTAAATGTTGTTAAAGTTATTTATATCCTCAATTGACTTTCATATGGAGTCGCAACTTAAATAATCATAGGCTTCCCCAGGCAACAATGATAAAACGTAAGAGTTGATTTCTTTGACAACCTCAATTGTTGGTGCAAGTATTGCTCTATCATTTAAGAAGTCATTGCACTCTAAATTGCCAACTAAATTGTCATAAATTGAAGCAACCATTGTTTCCATAGGGCTAGCTGATGATGGTATTGTCAAAGCTGATGGTATTTTAGTCTCTAATGATCCATCAATAGAATCACCCAAATTGCCATCTCCCACATGTAATAGCCAATTACAGAACCACTGAAGTGCTACCTTATCATGACATTGAGAAGGCGAACTTAATCGCATATTTTGGTAAGATGGAAAATTTTGCAATGCTCCCACAAGTATGAAAAAGTAATGCATACATTAACGATAGTTGTCCTCGTTCCTTTTAGGATGACAGGCAGAATTTGACGAAAGCCACCACCCATAACAATACACTTCCCTCCAAATGGTGCATTAAAATGCATAATATCTCTAACTGTGCAATCAAATGCTTCAATTCAATAACGTTTTACCATTGGTGCTTCATCCCATATAATTAACTTTATCCTTCTAATCAAATTAGCCAAAGGTGAATCATGTTTGATTGAACACATTGAGACTTCTGTTATATCAATAGGTATAGAAAATTGTGAGTGTGCTGTCCTACCATAAGGCAACAATGTTGCAGCAATACCACTTGATGCAACAGTTAAAACAATCTCTCCTTTGGCCGTTAATGTTGATGTTAACGTCTTCCATAAAAATGTTTTTCCCGTTCCACCATGGCCATACACGAAAAAGAAACCACCATACAAGTTGTCTAATTAAGCTATGATAGCATCCATTATTTGCTTTTGTTCTGAATTAAGGGCTCCGATTAATGTATTGGATTCAACATGAAGGTATTCCTGATTGTAAGCAACTCATGGAGGATGAGATTGTTGGACACATCAATGATTAGTGAGTCATTTGGGGAAGGAAGTGAGGGTAAATCTTGTAGGGATTTTCCATTATCAATATTTTTTAGTGCAAGTTCCTCTTTATCTTTAGAAGAGATGTAAACATCTGGTAATGTGAAGAAATTTTTTTGTTAGGGTCGAATATATAATGTGATGTAATAAAGAAATTATGAGAATAGAATAGGTTGCAAACATACTTGAATTTATAGGATCTTGTCGATTAATGTATAGAAGGTCTTCTGAAAGATACTTTGCACATTCACTCCACATATTGTCAGGATATTGCAAGCAACAACATAAGAGCATACTAACAAAAAGGTTCCGGAGTGAATTTCCAGTAGCCCATAAAGATGATTCCTTTATGGCAGCAATGTATTCATTATCATCATCCAATAAACCACGTGCAAAATATGCTTCTCTAAATGTTTGATGGAGAATACCATCAACTGTCTTGATTTCATCAAAGGAAAGTGGACCTATTACTTTGGTCAGCAGTATTCGAAGGTAGTATAACTCCCCGGATGTTGGAGATGCATGCCCTATCCTCCCAACTGCAAATCCCTTTTGTCTTCGCTTCTATAACCTATTGGCCTTTTGATAAACATAATGGTTTGGAAATTCTTGATAAGTCAATGTTTGGGCAAATGGATCTTCGTTATTGGTTTTCGTCCATGCAAGGAACTGTGATTCACAAACTCTTGGCTTATCCAACAACTCAGCTACATCAACATTATTAGCATAGATGACATATTGTTGATTGGGAAGATGGAAACTTAATCTTTCGACACAAGGGTACCTATGATGAATTTTAAACACATAAATGTGCCATACAGCTTCGCATGTTGAAATGTACCTACAATTGTAAAATTGTTGTATCTCATCTGCAACAGCATGTTTGTTTGTATGACCTGGATTATCGAAGATCCCAGCGACCACACGATCATTTCCTTTACTGATGTACTTGAATAAATACTTAATAGCAGTAGATTGATTGCACTTTTCAAAATTGATATGTGCTTAGAATTTTTGTAACAAAACCTAATTGTATGGTACAACATATCGGTTATCTAATGGGGTTCCCTTAACTACAATACATCTCCCATTATCTCTTTGGTGGTATGTCAGGTATCCTTTATCATCCATTATGGTCTGATCATTGAATCTCTTTGGGAAATACTTGCTACATTTTTTATCCTTCATGCATGGTGATTTTGGATTGATGTTACCACAAGGACCATGAGTCATATATTTCTTGACCAACTCATATAACCTAGGATGTTTGACCTGATCAGGAATTTTTGCAGATATTAAATCATCGATATGGTTGGTCGTTGTAATTTTATCAGATGGTTGAAGGAACAAAAGGATATGAGCATGAGGAAGGCCTCTCTTTTGAAATTCAATTGTATAAAACTCTGTGGAAATTTGCAAACAACAATTTATAAAAACAGAAGAATTTGCAACTAATTATCATGGTAACCTATAATAATTATCAATATAAATTTATAATTGTATATCATTGTAAATTGTATGAAATGCTAACCTGCTCTGACATCTCCAAAAATTTTGTCATCTTTGATCATTTTCATTAAAGTATGCATCTTAACTTTAAAGATCCTGGTCACAATTTCTGGCTTACATGATGGATGTAACTTAAAACGCTCACAATATCATGTTACTTCAGGCCAAGGAGGGTTGCAAGTGAATGTTAAGAAAATATTTGGATATCCAGCCCATTTGCATAATGACATTGCATCTTGATAATTTTGAAGCATATATCGAGCACCACCGGTAAATGATGATGGCAAAATTATCCTTTTCCTGTTGAGGCAGCACCGGTTTCACCTCTTAGGAGAGCATCAGACAATCCTTGATATAGCTCAACTCGTAGTTCCTTTTGATGTGTCCCCATAATAGTCTTTGAGATTCAATCATTGTGTATGCATCGACAATAAATTGTTGAAGCAAAAGGGAAGAATGTAGCAATGCAGATACTTCGGTGTTCTTACTCATTAATCGATAGGCAAAGAATTCACGCATGCTAACTCGTTTTCTCTTTTTTGTGTATGCTAGTGTCTCAACTTTATGTTCAACATCATCTCTATAGCCATCCTCTCCATATGGGAATAAAATTGGGTATTGAAGTGGCAGGTATGAAGCATGCAACTCATTTATACTTTTTGGATGCCCTGATTGCCTCTCTATGATTATGTCTCTAACATTGAATGTTATGTCGATGTCACCAACAATTAAGGTAGCAACTTCAGAGCATGTGGGGAGATTGTAATTTCAACCTTCATGTTGCCTACTACTAAGAAGGCATATCTGGAGTTGACTTGGCACATTGTTCGCCAATAAGGTTGATGCGTTATGATACTGTTTGACAAATGGATTATGCTCATCTAAAGTCTTCTTTATCTGGTTAACAATTAAAGGATCTAACTTTGATTCCTTTTGACGATCGCTGGTTTAATAGGAAAAAAACAATATATTAGCCTTGTAGAATGATGCATTAAGGTGCAGTGAAGGAAAGTAGTATGATGAGAAAAGATGATGAAATAAAGTCTACAATATACCTAGCAGTAGAAATCCTGTTGGACATTTCATTCCTAGTATCAAAGATGTAAAGTTGGGAGAAAACGGGCTTTCTTCCGTCGACAGGTAATAAACTGCCAATGTCGTGGTAATTTATGCCAGACAAGATGAAAGAGTACGGTCCACCTCTATTATTACTTGAATGATTTATCTTCCCTCCCATAGATGTGAATGAGAGCATGCTATTATATTATCTGATATTTGCATGGAAATTCTTCGAATAGCTTGTGGTCTTATCAAAGAACAAACTATGCAATAATGATGAAGGTGGCTGAAGTTGCAGTAATATAACTTTTCCTTGTTGACAACATATGGAAAATAATTTAGGATTTCGTTGCCTATTGTCTTTCTTAATCCTCTCACCAAACCAAAACATTGCGCCACAATGTAGGCAAATATGTATAGGACCACCTTCATCTACGTTTCCTAAAATATAAGCAGGTGATGTATATCATAAATTGTTTACGTTAGAAATAAAAAGATGTCATGTTTCAATGTAGTATTGACAAAAATACATGTATCATGTGCATCCATTTTATCATATCAGTTGTTTTTTACGGGAACATCATATTAGTTGGTGCAGATGAAAGTGCATCTGT
Organism: Vachellia pachyceras; assembly: GCA_025593235.1. NCBI lineage: Eukaryota > Viridiplantae > Streptophyta > Magnoliopsida > Fabales > Fabaceae > Vachellia > Vachellia pachyceras. Next base: position 11,317 of record JANTPZ010112301.1, on the reverse strand, counting down.
ATTACATAGTTATATTGGTCATATATTAACATGTCGTAGATTATTTATCATTTGAATAAATTGAAATGATGGTCATATTAATTATAAACATTGAACACAAACAATACAAGTACCTCATGTATGTTTAGAATTGAGAGTGTCACAATCACTTTCATCACCATCGTCACAGTTGAAACTAAATTCCTTATCATTGTAATCTATTTGAGTATCTAAAGGAAAATTAAATAATGAAATTTATTTAGTAACACGAATAAAATGACTCTATGTGTCATTCATATCAAGCATGTTACAAGACACATAAATAAATCCTACTTGTGTATATGTACATACGAAGGGTATTATAGAGTTAGGCTATTAAATTCTACTTAAGGCATAAATATAAAAAACGACATAAAATTGAAAGGAAATTGCCACACAAACTAATTACTCATAATCAGATCCAGTAGGGTCAATCCCATATAATGCATTTAGTTAGAGAAAGGAAAAAGGATGACTGATAAATTTGCGCTTGCATGCATATAGCTGATCAAAACAATCAGATATACATTATACTCATTTGTGTAATGCATCTTTCTCGAAAGAATTGAATAATTATGAATAAATAATATAATTTGATACACACAAGCACAAGCCTAATTGTAAAGTTTAAGTTCAAACTAAAGGACGTAGTACGGGTATAAAATGTTGAACAAAGCTTCAACAGTAGTGATTGTTACATGCACATCTATGTGTCGTGTAGTGCATGCATGCAGCCGTAAATAAGCAAGCCGGCCTAAAGAGGCAACTCTACAAATGCTGGTGCTTTTAATTATATATATATATCCTATGTACATGATCATTAGATAATTTATATACTTTTTACTTTAACGAACAAAAAATGACGGATTAGATTAAAAGTGCATCAAATAAACAAAATTTATAACCACCAAATGTAGGGAATATGAACTGCAAGATTTATACCGTGATGTATACATGAACAAAGTGCATCGAAAAGATTTATTCCCTATATATTAAATGTAGGCAATATGAATTGCAAGATTTATACAATTATAAGAAGGTGTATTGTAAAAACAACATTATCATTATTAAAATGCAAGGGTCTGATAGCAATGATAAGTTCAAACGGAAAAAAAAGATATGGTTGAGAGGTATATATAACTACCATGATGTATACATGAATTGTGTTGTTGTTCAATAGGTGTAGGAGCAATGGATGGGCAACCTTTAGGTACAATACTGATTGGTGATCGAAGAGAGTCAGCACTAATAGGTGTTGATATACATCTTCTTCTTCTGCAAGCTGATTGGAGAAATATAACGACATAGGGTAATATGAAAATCTATGAACATAAACTTATTCAAGTGAACTTATTAACTGGAATAGGGAATGGACCTCGATCAACCGTGATGGTCCCATGTAAATCTGAAGTAATATTTGTAAAGAGTCCTTTATATCGAGAACTTTTTCTCTTGTATAAACGATCATCTGGATTTTGTTCTATGTAGCTCTGACTTCCTATGATTACATAGTGTAATGTATGAACAAATATGTATAACATCTCTTGAAAAAAATGATGTATTTGTTAAATAACACATGAAAATATACATATTTTCAAATATGAGAATGAGAAAAAATCACATGATTAAGTCATTGGTGGACAACCTAGTAGTGTGGTTTAAGTATTGGTAATATCTCTCGGTACACATACCTTGCCTTTCTTAACCCCTATTTGCAAATTTCTGTCAGTCATAACAACTGATACCTTTGCAGTGAAGTAGCTAGAACAATTTGTAAACTGTTATGACGGAAAATGATGTTATTGAGGAATAGATTGTAATAACATGATTGAGTAAAAGAAGGACACATGTGAAGTTGAGACCTTATTTGTGACAAATCATTAATGGAAGAAACTGGTAATATGGGAAGTAATGAGTAGTGGATATAATAATATGGAGACACACAATGACAGTACATACCTATATAAGTATAAGGTTGATCAATTTTGGTGGAGTGCAGGTGTTGGGCCAGCTGCACATAAGGGCTGATTGAAAGCGCTCATTGCAAGGAATGTGGGATATACGTTGACGAAACAATTACCAAATGCATCCCAGTTTTGGACAACAATGCATGGCAAGAATATTCGTTACTAATATCAGCGATTCACTTCTGATGAATATGGGAGGATAATCTTCATACCTGCTCATCAATGCATTCATGTTACTTGCCATCAATATTACCAAATTTTATAATTAGACACAGATTGTGTATGTACCTTCAGAAGGGATGCATGTGCCATAAAACCACACACATATGAGGTGGGAAGCTGCAGAAGTTTCAGTGTTTGTGGCTAAAGAATCAAGGAGAAGAAAGAGATGGAGTTAATCTGTTTGATAGAAACAGTGGTGGAGGTTCATATACTGTGCAGGCAAGATGTCGTTTGGGTGTTAATGGGGTCCACCATACAATGGGAGAAGACATCCACGGTTTCTGCCAGATTTAAGATTACATCCACAGATAAGAAAGAAAGTCATGAACCTCATACATATAAATATTGAAATTTAGCTTAACCTTTTATGTAAAGAGGTTTCAGTCCCACATTTAGTGAACCACATACCGTTAAATGTCGAGGCAAACTTTAATTATAGTACCCAGAGCCATATGAATTGATGCTACATTGGATGCAAAGCTTGTGTTTGGTGCTATCAAGATATCGGTGGTTCTTAAACCGGATAACTAAAACGTTGACTGACATGCAAAACTGTAACTACATTTGATGAAAGTTTTATAATTGATGCATTGTTAACAGATGCGTTATGTATAATTGAAAGATATTGAAGTGGAAGTTTTATGCATGCTGCATTAACAGTCTTATTCCTTGTATCCTAGAAAAAAGCTAACTTGATCTGAATTTGTATATATGGTTCCAAAGGAAACGCAACAGTTGACCATTGTAGCATTTCAATCCAAATATTTCTGATTACATGCAAAGCGTTCTTGTTTTTTTCTATAATTTTCACAGGTTAGCGCCACTGCTTTTCAGGTACGAGTACCCAATGCGTTCGCAGGCACATGAATCAATACTCTTTGGATAGCAGACCTAAAACATTTTGTGTCATATATAACTCACTTGTTTGATGCAAGTTGATGCATGCTTCGTTAAAATATTCTCTGTGTTTAATTGAAAGAGGCCGACGAAAGTGCTTAAATGGTTAAGCTGTCATCTTCGTTACTCGTGTTCTACTATCCTTTTTATCCTTAACGGCAACTCTAACCTTTATAACACTTATTTCAAAATATGAACAATTGGATGTAAAAGTTGTTTTGATAATCTTTTGAACTTGCAATATACCGCTCTCAACTTCTGTCGCAGTCCCATTATCATTGAAACAGGAGTCCAACTTTAGCTGTTGTCCCCATAAATGTTTCAAAGGTACCGCAGCAGTTAACCCTTACATCACTTAGATCAAGATCTTACTTATTACATGCAATTTCTTTGCTTCAGAGTGATATGTGGTTTTTTGTATTATTAACATAGCTTATCGCCAATGCTTTCTTGCCAACCTGATGAAAGCATCTTTGAACGGTTGGCCTAAAATAGTTTCTGAGAAATATGTTTACTTCCTTATTTACTGCAAGCTGGACGCATGCTTATTTAAACTATGTTTAAACAAAATTGAAGAGGTAGAAGCAAGTGGTTGAATGGTTTAGCACAAATCTTCATTACACATGTTCTTATATCCCTTTTATTCTTGGCGTGAACACTTACCATTATAACACTTGGATCAAAATATGAACAATTTGATGCAAAAGTTGTTTTGCATGTGGTTACACCTGCACCGTTTCCTTTTCAGTTTCTGTTATTGTCATAGTATCCTTGAAAAAGGAGTGCAGCGTTGCCTGCTTTTGTATATATTAATTCAAAGGCAGCGCAACAGGTGACCTTTACAGCATGGAGATCAAAACCGACCTTATTACATGGAATTTCTTTACTTTCAATTGATCTGTATTCTTTGTAATATTTACATAGTTAAGCGTAAAAGCTCTTACGTCGCCAGTATACAATGCGTGTTTCTCAACTTGTAATATAAAACCACATTATTTATCAGCATCCGACAAGACATATTGGATATACATATCATGTAAAAGTATGGTTGATTCTTCACTTCTCATAAACATGTTTTAATACATGCATAACTTTGCCTAGAGACATCATGATATTTGAGTTTCATAGGAAACAACAGACGCAGGTAAACAAAGCTGAAGTTGTTTATATGATGGTTATTTTCAATCGCAACGTAAAGGTTTATTAAAAGTGATAATGCATGGGTATTTAATTTTTTTATCCATAGAGCTGCATTTTTTTGTTAACCTTTTTTCGTTGAACTTCACACCGGTGTTATTTTTAAAGCATTCCTTATTTATATTTTCCAGCAGCATCATTTTCTAGAGTGTGGCTTGCAGTTAAAATAGAGTTTGGAGTGAGCTACACTGTTTATGTCTACAAGGTATCTGTTTAGAATTTATATTTATAATAAATACAGGATGAAGTAACAGATGCTACTAATTTTTTTCCAAAAAGGTCATGGAAGTAGCTTGTCTTTCTGATTGGATATCTGTAGTATGAAGGAGTGTTATGATCATATGAGTATGAGGGGGGAATTGTATGTTTGGCAAAGGGATCAAAACTTCACTCTGGAAGTTCCAACATCAATATGTGAATAGGACTAATGGTTAAGCATAATGATGTTGAGCCACTCACCAAATTATTGGACAAAAGTACATTGCCACGTAGAGAAATTGAGGAGGCTGAATGAAATATGTGATGGCAAAATAGTTAAACCCTGGGTTACCCATCCAGATTACTGCATTTGGGCAAATATGAGAACATAATTATTTTTGTTACTTGTTTATGTTTCGATTGTATGTTTAGGTATGAATAGACAATTGTATGTTTGGCAAGTGATGAAATTATCCTCTAGAAGTTCCAACGTCAATGTGAATAGGCCTAATGTTTAAGCATAGTAATGTTTAGACACTCACCAAATTTTTGGATGAAATGAATTTGCCACGTGGAGATATTTAGGAGGATGAAGGAAATATATGATGGGAAAATATTTGAACCGTTGGATAACCATCTTGGCTACTATATAAGGGAAAATATAAGAGCAGTATTGTTTTTCCGTTACTTCATTTTGAGGTTTTAATAATAGGATCACTGATATAATGCAGTAGGAATGTGTAACTGATTTTAACTCAGTGCATAGGGTATTGTCAAAAATCATAATGCCTCTTTGTTTGATTGTTTAATTATGAAAACATGTTTAATTGTGAAATCATAAAAATCATATAAAAACAATATTGTTTTTACATGTTTCATCGTGAAAACATGTACAAAGATGTTTGAGTGAGCTATGCGTCAGCATTTTTCCATTTGACAATCCCATACATTTCAAGTTTACTTTTCTTGGTTTCATTAATTTGTCCATTACCAAGTCACGTGAGTTTTCTTTGCTGAGCGTGCAAGCATTTCTGATAAGTAGCTTCCTCATAGGGACAAACCTTTTTCTTATTTTACCCTGCTGATTGAATGTACTGACTATCCTCATTCACTTTCATACTGACTATCCTTATTTCTTTATATATAATATGAAGTCATATTTGTATATAATGTAACTAATAGGTAGTTATATAGGATAAAACAACAAGCCTTCAATTAAAATGGGATCCTTCAAACAATAACAGTACCAAAGAAATTACCACGACATATAACAAACATCAGTCAAACAACAAATATGAAATGGACCCATGTCAGGCAATGGTTCGTAGCAAAAAAATAAAAGGAACCACTAATATTGTGATCATGAAGAAACTACGCTACTTGAAAAGTTGGACAATTGATGAATTATTTCATCTCCTGCTTGATCACATTTACAAGTTTTTCTTGCTGTGTTGTGGCGCTGGATGATTTAGAGTAGCTAGGCCTTTCGTTAAGACTGTCAATTCTCTTAGCTGTGTTCTTCCTTTTTCCTTTCCCCGGCTTCGATCCTATGTAGTTTGGAAGCTGTGATATAGGGACATCGTCTGGATCTAGATTAATAGTAGTTGGTGAAGGTGCACATGAGGCATTGCCATTAGTAGGAAGGACTTGGTCTTCAAATGTAGTATCAGAAGTCTACACAAATAGGAATTATAAAGATTAATGTCTAATGCAAAATAACATCAATCATGAAGAAATTAATGTAGGACAAACAAAAGATATGAGGTTGATGCTTGTACTTGAATTGGATGGTTTCCTTGAGCATCATCACCCTACAATGGAATTTAATTAACACTTTACATATGTGATATGAAAGACAAAATGATAAAATATGTTGTTAAATGTTCAACAATATAGTAATGTACGCTATATAGTAATAACTTCAGCAGAAGCCTCTGTAAATTGGTCCATGAGATCCTCACATAAAGTGTAATGAACCACATTAATGCTGGCAGTAAGATGCCTTGAGTTGTAGTCATTGCGTTTAAGCTTCAACATTACTCTCTTCCTGAGAGCACGATCCAGCTCAGCAGGAATATCATAGTCACAATTTTTCTATTGATCATTTGACATCCAATTAATTATAAGTGTAAAGGTGTTTTTATAGATTGTTGTGTTGGCTGTGAATTACCTCTTTAAGAATGGCCTTCAATTCAAGGGATGACTTCTGAATGAGTTGGACTGCATGCTTATCCCAAAACAACATAAATGCGCTTCCACTTTCATCAACAACAATGTAATGTAGCTTCAACATAGAAGGAAATAAGTAAAACATGATAAGCATAAATGATACATGTTGGATGACTATATGAAGCAATGAATATACTTAGGCTCAATGGAAGCCGGTTCTTTTTGTAGAGCGGGCAATTTGGTATGCCATTTTCGTCCTTTACTTTTGCTAAGCACTTGCCACACCCATCATAAATCCAACCATGAGTTGTCTCCAACTTTTGGATCTCATATACGATGCAGAAAAAATCACCCTACATTTTTTTTACATTTGTCAATGCTTTCAGTGGCATAAGGAATTAAATGTAACAACAGGAAAATCAATAAAACAACAAAAAATTTCAACTAATGAGGTTTGACTTACAATCTTTTGATTGGAAATGCTAGATATAGGTATGCGGTTATCTGTCATCATGGTTGATGAAGCTGATGGTTAGCTTGAATATGAAGGTACTTGTTGCCTAACTGAATTCAAAACAGGTGATAACCTCTCCCTATGACTACAAATATTGTAACAAAGTGATGATTATTTTTCCGAGCAATAATTTATGTTATATACAACAAATTTACTTATTGAAAAACTATACCTGTCAATGAAATCTTTAACCTTTTTGATTGGAAGGTTAAAGTAGACCCTTGTAGCAGTGAATGAGTTACATATTTGTGCCAATCCTGTAATGATAAACAGCAAAATTTGAAGCTACAATTTAATTGAAGTAACACTTTACTTTAATAAGGTGTAAGGATTAAGTTTTATATTAGTTTTTAGGCACTGAATAAAGTAATGAGTTAATGAAGATGAATTAGTGTAACTGATCAGTTAAGCTGGAAAAGTTGCCTGCTTCGAAGAATCCTATTCTTGCCAGATTTAATAGTACAGCAATTGGAACATCCATATCCGTATTTTGCAAATAGCTAGTATAAGCGTTCATTGAGCACTCATCAAATAGTACACACTTGACATCATTATCCCTTGGCAACATTAAATAACAAACTCGAGGATAGAGACTGTTGTATAACAAAAAAAACATTAATGAAGGCAAAAAGTTAATGCCGTATGACCTATTTCTGGTTACAAACTTACTCATTGTCTGTCAAAAGCATTCTAAGTTTGTTCTTAGTTTTGTTATCCCTACGGTACTCCTCGAGTGGCCCAACAGATTTCACATAGGCAAGCACATCTGAATAAAGCAAGTTAAGAGCTATGAAATGGGTCGATGTAGGAAAGGAATGAAGAAAAGCGTGTATTACATCACAATATTGGCTTCGTTTGGGGTTCCGTTAGGAACCCCGTTTTGACCCCCAAAACCCATTCTCACGCAAGCCGAGACAAAATTCCTCTCACATAAAGTACCTAGGAATCTGTGTCCGTTTTCTCAACGGGTTTCCAAACGAAGCCATTACCAATTAGATAACCAATATGGTTTGCTTCAGTTGTCTTTAAAATATCAACAACAGGAAAAAAGTTGTAACGATATGAAGGTATGGGTCCATTATCTTCTATGATGTAGGTATATGGTGTAAATGTGATTTTATACTGATGATTCGTCGCCTTTTACTGATCGGTGTTGGGAGTAACAACAAAGTTAGCAATGAAATAGATCCGGCCTTCAACAGCTGTTTGACGATATTTATCATGCAACCTCTTGTTCGCAATAGTAGTTTGAATTTTATACCCTTGTTAAAGGAACATGGTCTAAGGTGACTGTTAAGGTGATGCATGAGTAACAAAAAGTTTAAGATAATAGTGATTATGGTTTATGATCAAATCTGGTGATAACTAGATGAATCAGTAAAAGCTATAATAGAAAACGAAAATGATAATATATTCATTCTCACTATGAAGAGCAAAAAACATGATATTGGAGATCAAGGGAGAAACCTCATCATCAAGAACCATTGAGATTTTAAAAAGATCTGTTGGAGTAGATTTTGGATAAACGTTCCATTTGTTGGAAACCCTGACTAGCAACTTCCATCTATCTGTTCCATCATGCAAGTTCTTGAGCAAAGAATGGGTTATCATCCTAAAGTTTGGCTAACACTAAACCAATTAGCAAAATTAGTGTGCAGTGCGAAATGGAATGGGGAAGAATACGTTATCAGATAGTGGATAGAGAAGATGAAGATAAGAAATTGGTTCATGCATAGTAATATATAAGGAAACAGATGTTTTCCTCAACGTATTGGTTTATTAATGTTCGTTAATGGTTAATGCATCTTTGCATTACCAAACATTAAATAAATCTGATACTTGGTCTGCAAAGTAACTTTGTTTGTTTGGAGGGGATGCATAAGAATCCGGAAAACATGAAACTTTGGAGAACAGTATTTCAACCCATCTCAGATGTCAAAGAAATAATGGAAAGGTGAAGGTATGAAAAGGCGTGGGTGAAGAACTGTGAAAAGTTAAACACATAATATGGGAAAAGCTTGACCAAGATAGACTGAACATAGGATACAGAAGCTTTTCACAACAAAACAAAGTGAAGAGTGCAGAACATTCAATGTAAACATCCGCACCTCTGAAAGTATGCATTTAAACAGTGGCAACAGTAAGAAGCTGATGCCAACCTATGTAAAATACACATGGAGACAAATGTAGCTTATCAATGCTACTACTTGCATGGAATAAGTAAGTAGGGCATCTCAGTATTTTAAAGTAAAGTGCTGGTATACTTGCAATAAAACAAAGGGGAATGGAGAAGCTGCACTCCGACAAAAGAACAAAGGCCCAATAACCTAGAAATTGTAGAACCTGCATGAAACCAAACAAACCTGCATTCAAAGTGTAGAACCTCTTACAACTGTCATTTTCACTGATCCAAACATTAAAAGCTGCATTTAAGTTTTTAAAAACTACATATATATATGACGACAACTGGATTAGGGCCTAGTTAACCTATTTAAAAACTACATATATGTAATGACAAAACCATTAGCTGTAGTTAACCTATTTAAAAACTACTTATTTGAGGTTTTCATTACCAAGCAGGGTTAATAGCAGGTGATATGGTAATGCAATGTGTATTGACTCTGAACGCTCCCATTTTCTACAAGGCTTGGTTTATTTTACATGGAGAAGAATAAGCTATGTTAAATGCTACAATTTAACAATGTCAAGAGGATATACCTAATGTTACATGGGATCATCTTCTAACTCTAAAGGCATGGGATCATCTAAGACTATCATGCATGAGGGTTTACTGTGTCTAGAATATTGATTTAGCTTACTTCTGTGTGGATATTAAGATTACAGTGTGGAAAATAGAAGCTTATGGCACTATTCACTTCCTACAGACAAGGCATCATTCAACATGAGTACATGCAAATTAACATTTGATAAACATTGTATTGTGATACTTATCTTAATTTCCTTAAGTCATGGGATCATTAAAGAGTATAATGCATTGGTTAACATTAATTAGTTATGTTTTCATTACCAAGCGAAGTGAATAGTGCCAAACCTGTCATGTAAAGTATAGTCAGTTGTCATTCTGCCAATATGAACAGGAAAAAATGTGTCTCACCTATTTAGAATATGCATAGAGTCACAAATATTTTCACAATGCTACATATCGCATGAAATAGGCAAGCTTTTCCGAACAGTGGTGTATTCCAAATGTTTGATATAATTGCAATAAAACATAGGATATGGGAAACCCAACACGAGACATAAAGGCAAGGTTAAAAGATTTTGACCTGCTTGTAACGTAGCTTGGCTAGGGGACACATTAGTGAGGCAAACCTGCCATGCAAATTAACATTTGATAATATGGATGGAGACCCTTTGAAGTTGTAATTTTGACAATGGCTGCAAGAAAAAAGCTGTGGTTAACCTCTCCAAAATATGGATGGAGACAAATAAAGGTTCTCAATACTATGATTTGCATGAAATAAGTAACTGGTGATTACAGAATATAATGTGAGGTAATGTGAAACAACTGGGTGAATTGTAAATTAACATTTGATAAACATTGCATCTTGATAAATGGTGGTCTTTATACAGCCATGACATCATTAAAGAGTAATGGATTAGTTAGCATGTATCTGCACATTACTACGTAATGCATATGGACAAATGGGTCTGACCTATGTAAAATGTGCATAGAGACAAATGTAAATGCAACCTGCTACATATTGCATGAAATGAGCAAGCTTTTTCTAAAAGTGTTGAAAAGTAAATGGCTGATATTCTTGCAATATAACATAGGTTATGGGAAAGACTGACCGGGACATAATTCACCGGTAAAAGATTTTATCCTGCTTTTAATGTAGCTTGGAGTGTATAACTTCTTACTTATTTCACTGGTCTATTGTCGCAGAGAGGTAGCGGCAATAAACCTTCTACCTTGCTCCTGCATGTTGACCCACGAGTTCAAAAAAGCATACAGATCAAAACTATGCCCCGACCGGTTATATGCAAATAGAAAAGTAAGATTAGTATATGCTCAATGCTACAAATTGCATGAAATAGGTAAGATTTGGCTGACCGCATTGTAAAGTGTATGGATGATATTCTCGCAATAAAACATAAGACATAGGAAAAG
>JANTPZ010112295.1:0-21331 GCA_025593235.1 Vachellia pachyceras | reverse complement strand
TAACGCCCTCCCAACAGCGGTCAAGCTTTTGACCTTCTCCTCTTTGATTTCACCGGAAAATCGAAGTCTCCTTCAATACATAATTGCAAATCAAAAATAAAAAAATAAACAACAGAAGGTTAAAAGAGCGTTCTTCTCTCCCGAGGAAGACGAGAAATTCATTCGCCGGATTTTTTTGGTACGCTTGGATCGCTGGTGAGTTGGATTCACTCACTTTCTCTATCTTGGACGAGGAAGCCAGCATCAACCCAGAAAAGAATTTTGCAATTAGTTTGGAAGGTGGGGGCAGGAATTTTGAAATTCAAAAAGTTGGAGCAGAAGCGGTAGAACGGAGCCCAATAAATTTTTTTTGGAGCAAGCCTTGTGAACGGAGCCCAATATATTGATGATATTGATGGTGCGCGGGAGGTTTGAAATTCAAAATGGAAGAGGAAGGGAGTGAAACGGAGCAGGAGACGATTTTTTTTTGGGAAGCCAGCAGTGCTTGTGAACAGTCAGAGAGAATCAGAGAGAGCATGATGAAAGGAGATTTGAAATTCAAAAAGCAATACGAAGGGAGGAAAACGTAGATTGAGGCGTCTTTTTTTTTTTGATGCAGAATGAAGACAAGGATAGCACAGGACGAGGGTTTTTTTTTTGTTGGAAGAGGGAATGGTGGAGAGGTTTTATAGGTTATATTGATAAAACTACACAAAAGAACACTACATTTGAATAAATAAGATTCAAACCATCCTTCTTAATATTAATACTGATTATTCAGACTTTGAAGAGAAAATACATATATAGCTTTGATAAAAAAAATCATTATCAAATGAAATTTTTTTTAACTTGATCGTGTCAATTTACTGGAAAATCAGTATCCAATTTAAATTTTAATAAAGGATTTTATTTATTTCGAGAACATGAAAACATGGATTCCAAAGCTAGAAAAAACTGAAATTTTTATTCGAGAACTAGAAAAAAATGTATTGAAGTAAAAGAAAGCAGTAAAAAAAATTTTTAGATGGTCATACAAATTAATTGACAAGATAGAACACCCGGGAAGAGATAATGAAACAGCAAATTTTGAAATTAGTTCAAGAAAAAGCAATACGTGTAGTCACACACACACACGCAAGTGCAACCCTCCAAAACAGCAAATTATCAGTTAACCTTAAGTTAATTAAGCAATACGTGCATTTCATCATTTCTAATAATTTTTTTTGCTAATAATTTTTTAATTAACCAAATATTAATTAAATACTAAAAAATTTATTTTGACGTTATTTCTGCCACTTTAACCTCAATTATATCTCAAATATATTTTGAGGGAATCATTCTCTTCATTTATATGTTTCATCTATTTTGGAGATACAGAAAGGGAAATATGCAAATTGCATATAACTCCTTGCTACGCTTGGTTCTTTGTTTGCTTGACTGAATCTTGAATCTTCCTTCAAAATCCAGATGATTAATTAGGATAATGACTTTTAGCAAGTCATTTGATGAAAAACGGGTGGAAATAGCCATAGTTTTCGCCTTTTCTGTCCCCCCTCTCTCTCTCTATATATACGTATATATATATTCATGAAATTGTACATGAAAGCTTCATTTCTCTCTTCTATCCTCGGCCTGACCGAGAAAATGAGGGAAGAAGTGCAGTGAAGACGCCGTACGTTACATTAAAAGAATATATATTAGGTTTGATGATTTTGGGGATCCAACGATTAATCCATTCCACTTTGTCCATTTTCTTTTCTTTAATAACTTTTTTAGCACTTTCTCTTGAATTTTATTGATATGTAAAATGAATAATGGAAGGTTTGTCGGTCATGTGTCCTTATCCATTTTTATTTACGCGTTAATCATGTTTTACTTGTCTCATCAATTTTCTAATTTACATGCTGTCTGAAAAATTAGTCCTATCATGCATAATTCAAATATTACGTTGGCAAAAAACTAATAATTCAAATAATACATTTTATTATAATCTCGTATTAAATATAAATTCATTTAATGTCATTTATATTTTCATGGTATTCTGTACTAGACAGAAATCAAGTTCTCTAAACTAATACTCACCTTGTTATGCTTCTATCATGGAAGGCCATCTTTATCAGAAAACTACATTCACGAAAACTGAGATAAAATTTCTCTTTTGTAAACTGTAAATTACATTGAAAAATTAATTTCTACTGTTAATACAAATAAATCCAAAGTCTCATTGAAAAATTAATTTGATTTCCAGACACCTTATGAAAAATTGAGTCAGAGATGTTATTTCCATAAGATGTTGATACAATGAACAATTTTCTTTCTTCTTACCCTAAACTATTTAAAGAAGATGTAGCCTTTTTGATTATAAATTGATCAATTATTGTAAATAAACTTAATTTCTAAAAACCTCATGAAAACTTGTTGAGGAGACTTGGAAGCTCATTTTTTAGCTTGATTTTTTTTTTGTGTTTATTAGCTTGATTTCATAAAATAGTTTGAGAAACTGAATTATAAATGAGTTAAAAGTTATGGATTAAAAGATTAATTTTCTCTAAACGAATTGGCTTAAAGTTAACGGAGTCAGGGGATGAAATTGCATGAAATTAAAAAAATGATAGATAAAGTTGCATCAGAAAAAGATTATTCCATGGTGCCTTCCAATACTCAACACCTACAAACCTCTTTCAAGTTAAAACCATTATTTTTAACATAGATATTCAATAGGTATTAAAGAGATCAATTTCACTGTAATATGATTATATAAGTCAAGTAAGTATACCCTATCCTAATTGATCATATTGATGCCGTCAACTTGACAGCATAAATTGATCACAAAAGATTATTGTAGTTTTATTATAGATTAGTGGATAATAGTCTTAATGTTTAATTGCTTTAATGCTGTATTTTTTTCAAAACAATTTATTTATTTCTTTATTTTAATTTAAAAACTTGATGCTACCAAAATTTAATTATGCACTGCCAATGTATGAGTCGTGAAAATAGTGTATAGTAAATCAAAGTTCATCCCATAGAGACTCAATTCAACTAGTAATTAGACACTAAAAATCTAAAGTTTATTTATGTTTTTTAGGTGAAAACAATTAAAATTTAACGCATTAATCCAAAATAAGATTATGATTTTGTAACACAATTAGCTGTTTAAATTAATCAAATTTAATCCTTTTCTATAGAAGCCAAATATGTTCTTTCTTTTAAAAGCTATAAAAAAAGTTCTTCTTTTGATGAGTTCCGGAAGAGTCAGTCATAATAATAAATTAGATGGGCACTCTAAGACCTCCCTTTCCAGTTCTCACAATATATTACTTATAAACAAGAGATTTGGAAATAGAGAGATGAAGACAGAAATCAAGTTCCCTGAAGTATACTCGCCTTGTTATGCTTCTATCACGTAGGATGTGGCCTTTCTAATATTAAATAAATAGATAAATTATTGTAAATAAACTTAATTTTTTAAAATGATATGAAAAATTGTTAAGCGAATTTGGAAGCTTATTTTTTAGCCTGATTTCCTTTTTTCTGCCGGTGTTTATTAGCTTGATTTAATAAAATAGTTTGAGATATTGAATTATAAATAAGTTAAAAGTTAGATATCAAAAGATTAATTTTCTCCAAAAAAATTGGTTAAAAGCTAAAGGAGTTAGGGGGAGTGATGAAATTGCAACAAATTAAAATCATGATAGATAAAATTACCCAAAACAAGATTAGGGTGCTGGGTGCACCATAGAAATAAAATCATGGTTATATTTACTATTTTACTCAATAATACATATATATATATATATATATATATATAAAAGAGTCACATGTTGATTTTCTCATCTGGCTCACGAGTATGCCGCAAATTCAGTCATTCTTATTTCACAGTGAATCATAATTTTTTTTTGGATCTAACGAAAGGGGAAGATCTCTCGTAATTAGTGAACTAAGATTCGTTATTTTAAGACATTAATTAGGATCATTTTTGTTGTTGTAAGTCGTTCTACGGTTTCATTTTCAGACAAGATTTTTTTGGATTATTGAATTTGAGGTCACGGTTATTCTTTTTTTTTTCCTGTTCTCCCTTCTCTATGGAATCTTCTTCCCTTTCTATGGAGAAGAGGGGTGGGGATGGATTCATGCATTTAGAGGAAGAGGATGTTTGTTGTGGGGGTGCTGTTATGGACACGTGGATGCATCAAATAAATCAGGAGAAATTCTTCCATTTTCCATAATAGCGGCGTTAGCCAAACGTAATGCAAGCGGATGCCATCTGGGATCAAGGTGTTAGGTAATAATTAATTAATTATCCTAAGCAAAATGAGGCTTACCTAAACAATAAGCAACTATTTAAGTAAATATCTGGTTCGTGTTTCCGCCTAACATCACAAGCTAGCTTTCGTCCCCTGGAGGAGAAGAGCAGAAACGAAGGATATCAATACGCAGTCTTCTTAATTTTTATTGTTTAGTATATCTTGAGGGGATAATTAGATATTCAAAATTACTTTCTATTAATAGAAGGGGAAAAAATAAAAAGGAAGGAAATGGTGATGATTGGAAATTGTTGGGGTAGTGACGTGGTGAGTCTATTATTTTAAATTCTTGATTTTATAAGATATATTGACGCTTTAATTTCAAAAAGTTAGCGGGAACATTTTTTTTTTGGGTAGTTGTGATAAAATAATGCATTTTTCTATGTTGACCCAGTGGGGTGGGGGTTTGCCTGGAGGGAATATAAAAGTGGTTACCAAGAGAGGAAAAAGGGATTGGATTCACATGATAATATTAATAATTGATGATGAAGAATTTGGTGACTAGATGATTGTTAAGGAGGAATATAATTGGGCTGAATTAAGCAAATGAGATCAAAGTCAGGCAAGTTGAGAGGGAGGAGGGAGAAAGGGCTCTCTGTGGAGCTCCTTTGTCTCATTTCTTGCATTGTAAGTGACATAGCGATCGTGTTTTGGAAGATCCCTTCTCCGGCAACCGTAATGGATTCCCCAGCCTCTTGTACTCTCTCCACTTCTTGCTCCTCTATTGGTAACACAGCTTCTTTCGTTCCCTCACATTCCTTCACCAAATCCGATATCAGCTCTGTCATGAAGAATGGTTGCTCCAGTACCTTCTGAATGAATAAGAATCGCAATAGCCTACCTATTCTCTTGTCATATTTCTTCAGAATTTTAGCCAACATTGGACAATGATCAATGTTAATATCTTCTACTGATTACGCGCGCTCGTGTGTGGGTGGTGAAAGGAAATATTCAGGAATCTACACATGAAAGTAAATATTCAAGAATCTCATATTTTCTGTTTACTTTTTTGTATTAAAGGGGTAAACTATGATAAAGAACACAAACCTAACGAGAGATCTCAATCTCAAAAGACTAACATATAAGAAGGAAAAGCCCCTTGACTTATAAACTATGCGCACTTCCCAATGTAAAACTCATATTATAACCACTCCCATAGTTGACGTTCTTGATAGCTCTACACCACGACACTTTATCATATCTTCTGCGGGTCAAAACCCTTTGTGCGTGGGTTGCCCTTTTCATGAATATTGATCTTTCAATAAAAGTACAAGTATAATTGTCACAAATTCAAAGAAAGAGCGTAATCCCAAAACACTAGCCTATGAGAAGAAAGAGCCATTGTCTTCTAAACTAGGCTTCCCAATATGTGACTTATATAACACATACATGAATGGCTTGGAATTACAAAGAGGATCAAACCCACAACCTCTCATTTATAGGAAATTTTACATTATACATTCCTACTAGGCTACAAAGCTATTGGAGATGTGCCTGTAACGTCTGCTTTCTTTAACTCAAATAATGACTAAATTATAATATTAGTCATGGTTGATTTACATTTGACAAATCAAACCGGTTAAAATGTCATGACTATGTAAATTTTTTTTTTCATTTCAATCCCAACAGATAACATCATATATCAATAAAATAGTTTGTGGGTACACGATATAATATCATTAACTATAAAGCCTCAAGCATTAAATCAGCTCACTCTCTAGTAATAAATCCTAAAAATTATAATGATGAATATTTTAAATCAGAGTTTTGCACAATGAGCCCTATAGATGGCAATATACATCAATCAGCACATAAATAGACAAGGAGGCTTTACAGAGATATATCAATATATCTAAGTCTCTGTATTTCTCCTCGACGTACCAGCACCAATACTATTCCCTGAAAAAATGTTAAACAACAGAGTGAGATATACGTCTCCGTAACCAACGGTTCCATCTCATTGGGCATACGAGTAAGTGCCCATGAGGTGTCAAGTGGGATAATCATTTTATAATAAAAATAATATAACATGATGTCACTTATTCAACATAAATATTTATCAATTATAACATCATAATCACATGTTTATCTCATCATATAATTGCATAAAATTCAATGCATAAGATTCATTTATCTGATATTCCTTATTCCTCCCCAGCCTTATTTCCTTTGACTGAACCCATGGGTCAGTACTATCCCATGCAACTGGTAGTACACATTTCAAGCTCTCCGATCAAGTGATGTGGACCGACCAAAATTCACAGAGCATAAGAACGGACCAGGGGTTCCCCCTTTACAAAATTATGGGGTGTCATTGCCCTGTTAAACATAATTGGGCCAAAAGGACTAACCATTGTACACCTGGTAGCCTACCACCTTATTTCCTCTTTTTGTACAATAAAATCACCCCCTTATTTCCTCTGAAAGAACCTCCCATCAAAACAACATCCACCACTCCCTCTTATATCATAATATATCTGTCATGTATCATGAGCAATTTTACAAATCCTCAAGGCAATTATAAAATAATGCCATCAATAAAAAATTACATTTTCTTTATAAAAATAGATCTCACGAGACAATTTCACTAACAACATAATTTTTATTATGCGGATTGAACATCAATAACATTTTTCACAATTATTTAAAATCACTCACATACATGTTACAAGTATGCACAAAGAGAGGAAAGTGGTTACCTCTCGTCAAGCAAATATATCACTATCACAACAGAGATCCTCGTGCTCAACACCGATAAATTTTCACAATTTATCTACACAATTTAACACTAACACACTTTAGTTTTAATAACTAATTTAGGGCCTTAAATCCCTTCTAAAAAAAATTCTAATATTACCATAGGCCATAATTAAATATATGTGTATACATATATTTTTAAAACTAAAATTGTATTTATTCTAGAACTTAAAATACTCATAAATATATACATATATATTATATATATTTTTCTTTAACAAAATTGTATATACTTAACTATACATATATACACAATATATATATCAAACCATGAAATAGCAATAGTAATAATTTTGCTAAATATTATTTTAACAATTTAATCATTACTATTGATTCAAACAGTAATATCAAAAATCATATATTTAAAATTATAACAAAATTCGTAATAAATATCCTAGGTATATAAAAAAATAAATTTAATATCACATATCATAGTTATAAAAATAGATCTACAATTTTATAGTCTTCTACAAATAAAACTTAAACTGTACAAAAATGTAAATTTCAAAATATTCTCTAATCAATATAATATTACTACCATTAGAAAGAGAAAAATATTTAGAACAACTTTCATGAAGGAAGTTTTATGAAAATAAGACATTTTACTTACCTAAATAATCCTAAAAGTAGGACCTTAGATTGAAAATACTCCCTTCCAGCGTCTCTCTCTCTCACTCTGCCTCTCACCCTCAGAATTGTGTATGTGTGCTTTGTGTGAGTGTGAGTGTGTGAGAGTAAGTGTGCTGCGTGGGGTATATATAATATCCCCACAGTATTTTTTTTTAAACCACCGAAAGCATCCCCTCTTTTTGACTTTTTTTTTTACTTTACAGTGCCGATGTTAGATTTTCTAAATTACAGTTTTTTTTTCCTTTCAACATTCAAATCAAAGTTCACTCCAAAATTATATCTCATCTCGTTGACTTAACCTTTCTGAAGATTTAACATTCAAAGCTCTATTTAGGAATTGTAGTGCAGAGCGAGAAAGAACTCTATATCAACTGTTTCATTTTTTCCTGTAAACTTTAATCGAAGAAACACAAGGAAAGTAGCGGGCTATAATTTTGAACAAGCTTAAGTTTTATTTTATTGGAAAAATCACGCCAAAATCCTAGTTAAGAAAAACAATATATGAAAAATCTCATAACTTTTGTCAATGTTAAGTGAAAGGAATATCATTAATAAGTGAAATTGATACTGTTGACAAGTTATGAGACTTTTCAGCACATTCAAAATTATAACAATCAAAATAAATATCATGCAACGGATAGTCACATTCGATTTGCTGTGTCCATCAAAGGTCTCTTGATGCGATCAGCACATTGGAAAAACAATTTGCAATATATCATTAGCCATTATCATATTTCTTGAGGCTCTTTTTTCATCCTCCATCAAGCTCTCATCATTTGCAACTTCCATTTCTCTTATATCCCTTTCTCTTTAGTTCCAAAGTCTCTCTTAATCTCCAATATACTCAGAGCAACCAAATTTAGCAGCTACCTCAAAATCTCAATATGCCTTCTTCTGCTGAATCACTCTCTATTACTCTCTTCAGGGCCTTCAGGTACTGTTACGTACTGCTCGTGAAGTTTAAGTTCCTTTATTTATGTCTATCTCTCTCTTAATTTTCCTTTAATTGTTCTCTTGTTTTGTGATCAAATCTGCTTCACTTATATATATATCGAAGTTTGTATATTACTAATATAAGTTGGTGCTGTACTATTAATCTTCTTCCGATCCTCTCCATATCCTTCGCCTTCTTCCAAAATATCCTTAATATTATTTTTTTTGGTAAACAAAATATCCTTAATATTAGCTTCTTCTTTCATCCAATATGTTCATGAAGTGCACATGGCTAAAACAGACATGAACTATATTCAATTTGTCGCTAAATAGTTTGCATCTGATTTTATTACTTCGTTTTGTGTGCGCGCGCGCGCGCGTGCGTGTGTGGGGTCTCTTGAAATATTGCAGCAATTTGTCCTTATATTTTCTAACTCTTGTAAGTAATTAAGTTATCATAGTGTGTTCGGGAAAAACTATGGTGAGATGGTCATGGTTGATAGAGATTATATATATATATATATATATACACACACTACTATAATTTTTCTCTTGGTACAGGATTATAAATTTGTACGTGTTGTCGGATGACGACGATCACGCTAGAACTTGGACAAAAAAATTGTAAGTTTTATTCAAAAATTCATTTTCTCAAATTTAATTTTAAGAATTATTCATTATAATTTCTATGGTATGATGTTTTATATAATGTCAGATATACGAAATGTGAATTATAATACTAATTAAGTTGACTATAACTTTAGGGAAAATAACCATCAAGTAGCTTTTTGTATTTACTTTTTTTTTAACCGTAAATTAAACAACTATCATTCAAGACTAATCAACAAAATGTAAAGAGAAGGGCTAAAATCAGAGCATTATTTTTTAATTCAAATATAAAAAAACATCTGTTAGGTTATAAAAGAATTTCACTCTTTTTTCTTAAAACAATAACAGTTGACTAATGATAATCTCACATTAATTCCATATCAATTACAGCCATCTCATGATTCTGTGGTGGGAGTTTCAAATCCCACAGTCTTAAATGCTTACTCATAGTAGAAGGTCCAAGACAGGTGGCTGTGGCTGTGTTGAATAAGCAAGATCCCCATGCATGCCAAAATTTTTACAAAGTAACTATTTTAAATTCTTGATTTTATAAGATATATTGACACTCAAATTTCAGAAGTTGCTGGGAACATTTTTTTTTTTGGGTACTGACAAATGAAGTATTTTATAGTAAATATAAGATCCCACCCATCCAAATGGTAGTTGTGATAAAATAATGTATTTTTCTACATTGATCCAGTGGGGTGCGGTTGCCTGGAGAGAATATAAAAGTGGTATTGATCCAGTGGGGTGCGGTTGCCTGGAGAGAATATAAAAGTGGTCCCCAAGAGAGGAAAAAGGAATTGGATTCAGATGGTAATAATTGATGGTGGTGTAATTACCATTACTACTGCTACTATAATAATAAGAGGAAGTTGTTTTCCTGGCGGCAAAAATAATTCCTTCCAACTATATACCTTTTCAATTGAACAATAATAGAAATCAATTATAAATAGAGACACTATAACAATTCCTCCCATTCTTACTCCTTCTATAGAACAACACATAATCACAAAGTGTGACATCCCATTTTTTTAAATCAAAAGATCTTACTAATTAAACTTGATTTTGGTTCCAATGATCCATTTGGGAGGTAATTCCCCAGTGGTCTATTTCTCTTCCACTCAAATACTTCTACTTGTTCTTAACTTTTTTATAGTATTATAAATATTGATTATATCGTAAGATTAGTTTTACTTTACGTGATTACAATTGAAATTTTCTAATAAATTATAAAAATAAAATTAGTGTTGGGAGCTGAGCAATCTGAAATGACCGAAAACATCAAAAACCCTATTTGGGAAAGATTTATCCTACAGTTTCAATCCAGTTATTTCTTTTTAAACCGTGATTCAAGGTGATTCGAGGTAACTCATTTTAACTTAATGATAACTCAAACCCCTAAAGTTTAATTCACTGCAACACAATCTCTATACTTTCAATCATTTAATAATTTAATTTTATAATATAAAATGATTAAAAATATAAAGATTAAATTGTATTGAGTCAAAATTAAAAGGTTAAATTATAACTGAGTTAAAATTATATGGATTGAACTTAATTCCAGATCTATTAAAAGCTTGGGATCAATATATTAATTTTCCGATGGCCAAAAACTAGGTAGCGATGGCTTACATTATGCCGGATAATGAAATCTTGCTCTTGTTCCATGTAAAACGCATTGAACTTGTCGATCTCATTGTTCAAAGAGTAGACGAACTCGGTCTCCGCCCTGCCGTTAACCAGCGATCCGTTCAACAGCGACGGCACCGCCGCTGCCGACGACAGCAGCCGCCCCAGCTGCTTCAGTTCCTTGTACGACAAGTGCTTGTCTCTCCAACCTGGCAACTTCGCCTGAATCTGCTGCTTCAGCCGCTTCCCGAACTTCATGTCCGGCCGATTGGAAACGGAAGAGATCAAAACGCCGCTAATGGAACGGAAACGCCGTTCAACGAAGACGCCGAGGACTAGTGAGGGTAACAGTGAGAGAGAGAGCGCGTGTTTTGGGGGGGGGGGTAGGATTTATGCGAGAAGACTTGCTGGATTTATCAAAGATATATATAATGAAATGAACTTACAAAGCAAGTAAAAATGAAGCAGAGAGAAAAATGCAGAGTTGAAGAGCTTAGCAGTTGATGGAGAAAAAGGTATATTCATACTGAGATACTTAGGAATCACTACTAGAAAAATCAGATTTAACGACAGAATTAACGATGGAAAAAACATCAGTCCGTCGCTAAAACGAGGGTCACTAAATTTACCAAGGTTATTAAACCTGGACCGGTGACTGAACCGGACAAGGGAGTGGGTTAAGGGTTAGTGGGTCAGATCGGAGTCAAACCGGGGGTCAGACCGGTGAAGAATAAAAAATAAATATGATCACACATGACACATTAAACTATCTAAAATTGAAAATTTCAAAAAATAAGTAGTGAATTCCATTATTAACAAAATAACAATTACCAAATCAATATACTTATAAATATCTATTATCCAACAGTTTCAAAATATTTATCCTAACAAAATATCAAAATATATATAAGGTAAGGAGACATTTGATTTTTCCTTCTCACATTTTGTTTTTCCTCCTCAAGTTGTGATTCATATTTCTTAGATTCTATTGTTCATATCACATTCTAATCCAACAACTTCATTTTCATCCTAATAAAATTTTGTAAAAAATTTAAAAAAAAATAAAAGGGACCGGGTCAACCCACCAACCGGCCGCGTTGACCTTTTTGCCGGGTTGACCCCGGGTCACCACCGGGTTGATCAGTTTGACCCCAAACCGGGGTCAAACGGCTAACCAGACTAGACCGGCCACTGGTCCGGTCCGGTTTTAATAAGAATGAAATTTAGTGTCAGAATTAGCGACGGAAGTTTTCCCTTACTAATTAGCGAGTGATTTAGCGACGGATTTAGCGACGGAAATATCCGTCGCTAAATTTGGCAATTCCGTCACTAAATAAGTTATATTCTGTCGTTAAATTTGACAATTCTGTCACTAATGTCATCGCTAATTAAGTAAATTTTGTCGTTAATTAAAAAATTTCATCGCTAATTAAGCAAATTCCATCGCTAATTAAACAAATTCAGTTGATAATTCTGTCGCTAACACTACTAGAAAATCACATATTAGCGAGAAAATTTAACGACGACTTTGATATCCCTCTCTAAATTGTTCAATTAGCGAGGAATTTAGCGATGACTATCAAAATTCTCTCTAATTTTTAAATTAGCGAGGACAATTAGCGACGACTTAAATATTCCTCTCTAAATTGTTCAATTAGTAAGGAATTTAGTGAGGAATATTATATTCTTCTCTAATTATCTAAATTAGCGAGGAAAATTAGCAACGACTTGTAGATTCATCTCTAAATTTTTCATTTGCCCCAAAAAAATTTTCCCTCCAAAGCCTAAATTTCATTTCCCTAGCTCAATTAAGTCCGGTGGGGCTTTCTGCATTGTATTATTCTGGGAAGGTCGTGGTCAAGAGACAACCATGGTTGCGCGAGAGATATTTCCAAGCTATCGAACTGTGGCACTGGAGCAACTGATGCTAGACCCATCCCAAAAATTTCAACGGACCTTGCATTGATGCTGCCATTGGCATAGCTCTAGAGTAACTGACTTCAGTTGCTTCTACTGTCCTCTACTCCTCCTCTAGGGCACAGCAAGCATCGCCGTCGACGCACCACATCCTCGAGTCCTAAACCCACCTTCTCTTGACCTTCTTTGTCCAATCTGTCCTTCCATTGTAAGTATATATTTATTTCTAAAAAATTTCTCTAGATCCAGGCTTTTCTCTCCGTTTTTTCCGCCATTTTCTGTCCCTAAAGCTGATGCAACTTGGGTCACCATTTTCTGAAAATTTCTCTCTAGATCCAGGCTTTTTGTGAGACGAAGGATGTAACTTTAATCATTGAAGAATGTAAAATTTGAAAAGGCAGACATGATTATTCAGCAATGAAAGGAAAGGCACTAAAATTTACGACAATATGGGCATAAGCAGGACAAGGTTCCCCTTCTTGTGTAGAGTGATTTTTTATCAACTAGTCAACACGTTTATTATGTTTAAATTGCAATTACCCATCGTTCGGTATTACAGATGATTGAAGCAATGTTTAATTAAGAAAAGGCAAGAAACAAAAGGAGGGTTTTTTACAGTTGAGTTGCGTTGGGTTGATATTTCTTTTACTCAATATTACTCACTGAACTATACACTGCAGTTGCTAGCTCAGATCCCAAATTTAGTATTTGTCCTTGGTGCTACCAGAAGACAAGAGAAAAAGTCTGTATGCTTGTGGAATTTGTTTTGCGGCCATAGCTATTTCTATAGGATAATTGATTTGTGGCTTGTTAAATACATGTTAGGATAATTGGTTCAAGAGTCGGGATGACCTATTTTTATAGAGTGTGGATTACCTATTTTCTTTGGCCATTCGGTTGAATGAATCATTTTAGGAGTTGACAGCTATAGAGTCTGGAAGTTTTTTTTTGGTTGAACGAATAATTTTGGGAAGTTTTTCCCATTAATGCCTCTAAACCTGATCATCAAAGGTTTCATTGTTATCTCTTTTGTTACCTTTTGTGATTAAGTGCTTGAAGCTCTATTATGTGTTGTTTTGTTACTCATATTTCATTATGAGATTACAGTTTCAACTTTTTGGCGACAGTTCATGGTACTATGATTCTTTCTTCATGAGACTAAATCATGTCCTGGACTCTTAGTAGTTGCAAGATTCTTATTATGTTTTCAATCCAGGCTTGGGTTTTTATAGATCCTAAGTTTGACATAGTATTATTCTTTGTTCACTATGTAGGAATTTTTCATATGCCTTGCCATATGCCATACTGTACTTCCTGAGGGTGATGAGTCCCCTGAAAAGATCAGATATCAAGCTGCATCGGCTGATGAGGTTGCTTTGGTCATTGCTGCAAAGAACTTTGGTTTCTTCTTTTACAGGTTGAAATTATTTAACTATGTTGTAGCTATCTGCATAATTTTGTCCTTTTGTCTAACTGTGCGGGTTGTATACAAATCCTATCTAATGGTTGGGCCATTAGTAATGCTACATGGGAGATTTTAACTTTTGTTACTTCACTTTTTTGGGATAAATGGTTAAACTATTGAAAGAATTAGATAGTGGTGTTCCTTGAATTTGTTTCTTGTGTTTATTATAACCACCTACTTTCTTAATATATTGATTTATTGTTATTTATTGTTTTCACTTCAACTCTCGGAATTATAAGCTTGAGACAGTTTATTGGTGAGAAGAAGAGAATGGGGAAGTGGTATTTGAACTTTGCATGTTTGAGAATAGGTTCATGTCTGCTCAAGCATAACACATGCCAAACATAGAAGAACATATAATGTATAGAATCTCGCTAATTTTGAGATGAGCCTTTTATTGTCAAGGGCGCACACCTAAATTTATGTTCGTGAATACACATAATTTGCACTCCACATTTTAATCTATCATATAGGAGAGGAACATTCAAGAAACAAGTTTCCCCATAAACGTACCAGTAAATTTTGAGGCTTTATTTCTCTTTGACATGCTCCTATACTGTTGTGAATGTAAGCAAGTGCTCTCAATATCTATTTAAAAAAACAAAGAATCAGGAGAATCAACAAGGTGATATTCATAACATACTTGGTAGGATAAATAAAATTGAAGACATACTCATGTAGTACACAGAAACATACTTGGTAGAAATAAAGCTTCACATATATCAACGGCATCCTTTGATTCATTTTATTGTATTGTCTGATCACCCGATGAACAGTCTCAGGAACATACTCAAGTACCAACAACGAGTTACACAAGGCAAGCATCTAAATCGTTGATTTTGAATTAATTATAGTTCTAAATACTAACGAGTTATGACAATTAGTTCCACACTATGATGATCCTGATTATTGTTCTTACTTTTTTATATGAAGTTTCCTCTTGTCTCTCGAAGTGGGCGAATCCGAAAGCTAGTTGCAGAACACAGATTCTGATATCTCAAGAGTGGAGCTTCTGAATCTACGAGGAGGTGCTGAGTCATTTGAGCCGGCTGCAAAATTCTGACAAAAGGTTAATAAAAATGGAGGAAGGTCTGTACTTTTTAATCTGAATCAGAATGTTAAAACTTAAATGTGTTTTTCCATATGATTTTTCAAGAGTAACTTTTTCAATAATCATGTTTACATATGATTTTATGTGTATGATTATGTTAGTGTTTTGCTCCATGGTTGCCCATTTTTCTAACTTAGGCATCCTTTTAGTTTATGGGCATTGTTTCTTATATCTATGCTATATTAGTGATTTGTTGAAATATTTTAACTGGCAAAGCTATCTCCATCACATGACTCACGAGCTTATGAGATTTCATTTTTCTTTACTTCAATTAAAATTATTTTACTAAAATTTGATTAATCACAATATTTACTATCAAACATTAGTGAAGATTCAAATCTAAATTATCAACAATGGAATCGATACTTCTTTCCTTAACAAGATATCCAATTATAGTGAATCAAATCAATCCAAACTCGGCCAAATTGAGAGAAAACCACACCAAAATATATGATAAAATTGAATATAGGCTCACTGGTAAATTTTATTAGCTCAATTTGTTTTGTTCTAAAATCAAACTGAACCAAATCAATGACTTATCTCTATACAACATATTGTAGGAATGAGCTTCAATTGACTGTGAAAGAAATCACATGATACTTGAAAAATCCAAATCAAAGTGAAGATTTTCATGCAACCAGACACTTTGACTGTGAAAAGATTACAAGACAATGAAAATTTTGATGATGTGATTTAAACTTTAAACTTTCTCGTTGTTTTATTTACAAAAGCATAATTTGAAATATGCATTTATGGCACAGGGTGACAAAGTAAGGAGACAAAATGATTGGAGGAGATGGATCATGCCTTCCTCTGTTCACCCTCTTGATGTTACAGACTCCCAAAGTCTTGGAAAGCTTAGTCATGCTATGCTGCTAGCAGTACAAATTATTTCTTTGGAGAATAGTGTTCAATCTGACACTTCGCAAAATATTTCACTTCCCATGTTTACGTATTATTTGGAGTTCTTAACTTATATATGTATTTTTTTAACTTTAAGATTTTTATCATACATTAATGTATGCTTATGTTTAAAGATACTATGTACTTAATATTATTATTTAAAAATTTGATTATTTGGTCAATTCTATGATTAAATGAGATTTGTTTATAAAATATTTTTGTAAATACATAGATGATTCATATCTAAAATCAATGGTGGATTATGCAATAAATTTATCAATTATGCTGATCCTAAAAACACATAATTGCCCATTTAGCGACGGAATATAACACATTTAGCGATGGAATTGTTAATTTAGCGACGGAATATAATGTATTTAGCGATAGAATATAACGCATTTAACGATGGAATATAACGCATTTAGCGATGAAATTGTTAATTTAGCGACAGAAAAATATACAATGATATCACCTTTTTAGCGACGGAATTAACGAGGGAAAATTCCGTCGCTAAATTAACGATGGAATTTTCCATCGCTAATTAACAACGGACAATTCCGTTGCAAAATCATCTCTCGCTAATTTCGTTGCTAAATTTGGTGACCCTCGTTTAGCGACGGACTTTTTACGTCGCTAATTCTGATTTTTTCGTCGCTAAATCTGATTTTTGCGTCGTCAAATCTAATTTTTTTCTTGTTGAGCAAATTCCTTCGCTAAAATGGTAATATTATACCTTACTTTTTCGATTTTAAATGGGTTATATTCTGTCGTTAAATCATCTTTACATTTGTCAATTCTATTGCTAATTCCGTCGCTGATTTTAGATATAAATTCACTACGCATTTACAAAAATATTTTATAAAGAAATCCTGTTTAATCACACAATTAACCCAAAAAAACAAATTTTAAATAGTAATATCAAGTACATAGTGTCTTTAACCATAAGCATACATTCTAATATCTGATAAAAGTCTTAAAGTTAAAAAAATACATATAAAAACTAAAAACTCCAAATAATACAATTATTCTTCCGTGATTTGGATTTAGTTGAACTCCAAACTCCAAAATGTGCGCTCAATAGGAGCATCTAGATCAAATTTCAGTAGCAGATGAGTGACATTTGAAGTAGGCCTCCCAATGTTGTCAATAAGAAGCTGCAAATATGTAAATCATATATAAGAACAACAATTTATAAAATTAGTAACCTAAGAGGGGAGAGAAAGAAGCAACTGTGTGTTACTCATCAGAGAGAAAGGGAGCAGGTAATGTTGGGGAATTTCTTTGCCATAACTGAAAAGTACCTCATCGCCCAAAAACAAGAGGAGTTGGATATGCTTTCTTCTTCTTTTCATTTTTTGTTTATATTTCTACAATTAACTGCATAGCTTCCTTTCACATCCGTTTACACAGAAGGAAGCCATATTTCATCTATAGAAACAACGCCATAATCAGGCCCTTTCAGTTTTCAAACAAAATGATTAAGTTCTTTTACAAGGGCGTTTAATAAAGTGGGAAGATTGACACCAATGTCAAGGCCTGCAAAAATATTACCCATAAAATATCATTGTACCGGAAAGATAATTGTGCATACATCAAATCCAAAGGAAACTCTTCAATAAAGTGGGAGAATTGTGCATGCATCAAAATTACCATAAGCTCTAGTATCTTCACTGCTTAGCCATATTTCTCTGACTCCATCAGCTATGACAGATCTTACTCGCCCTACCTATAGTAGAGAAAGTTCGAAGTTCAAACATATAACAACAAACTCAAAATGACACAATACATTGTAGCTTCCAATTTGGTGGCCAAAATGTATTGTGTCATCTCCCTATATCAACCTATCAGATTTGCAAATAACAAAGTACTATGATTACCTGGACAAGCTCCAAATTTTTTCAAAGCAACTATCTACGGTTATGTGAGCACACCATATTTTTTAAGAAGCAAACATGCCGCCTCTCTGTCACCTTTGGCTTATATGGTGAGTATCTCCCTGCTCAGACTTTCAACTGCTCCTTTGACCTTTGTAGAAGCAAAATATAATTATGGCACCAATCTTACAGTCAGATAAATGAGTGAGAGGCTGAGAGAATATAAGTCAATTATACCTTAGAAAAATTAATTGAAAATCTGTCGTCATCATGCAAGATAAATGCCTCTTTCTCATATAACTAGAACTGCAATGCCTACCCTTTTCTAACAATATAACTAGCTTACCCATAAGCTTCCTCTAATCCAAAAAGTACTGATTGGAAGCATCCCGCAAGAAAAGAAACATACATGGACTTCAATAAACTCTAGGAAAATAAGTCCTGATGCTCAGACAAGCCATGAATCAGCATTTGTTATGGCCCACGAAATCACATAAGGCCAAATTTAGCTTGTCAATGACTAATGACAAGGCGAAGTCTTAGAAATTTCAATTATTCTGTGAAGGTTAACCTAGAGCTTGGTTAAGATATTTTGGATCTCAATTAAGCAACGCACAAAATAAACAAGCACCAACAGTTTCTTATTGCACAGTAACGCAAGGAAATTAGGAACAAAATATTACTTTGGGATAGTAAACAAGCACTAACAGTGACAGATGTAGGGTGAACATGGATGGCCCCCCAAAAAAAATAAAATAACACATCAATCAATTGGTATTGAGAAAAAGTATACTATTTTTGCTCCTGAAAAATAGTTAGAACAGTATTCCCCCAACAAACATTACATATTCTTGCAATTCCTGGATCAAAATTATGCATTAGTTAGACAGTCAAATTGACACTATCAACCCATCAAACAAGGGAGTATATACATTCAGTGGTAAAGGAAGCAAACAATGTTGAAGGGAGTTAAAAGAAAAATAAAAACTAATATTTAACATTACAAGTTACATTATGGAAGTTAGTTTCTAATTTTTTCTACCCTGAGTGAAGAGGATTCTCACTTCATTTTAGAAGCATCATGTTTAATACTCCTCGCAGACTTGCCTTGAATATTGCTAACATCAACCAATGCCTTTCTCACTTTCATAGTTGCTAAAAAAACAACAAAATAAATGAAAGCAATAAATACATTCATCAACATGGTCCTATCTAGATTTATTCACAACTTTTGTCTAATTAGGGCATACCAGAACTGCCATACATGCCACTGCTTTTCTTCATATTTTTTAAGCCACCCTTCAGCAAAGGTACAAAATAAGGATAACCATGATAGGCCCTGAAACGCCAACCAATAGCAAACTCAAAGATATATTAGTAAGTCAAGGTAGAGTATTCAGAAAGTTCTGTGTATTACTAACTTGTTCGTTTTCTAACTTACCGCAAGCGTACGGGTCGCAAGTAGTATATAAAAAAATATCGTTCCCACGAGGACTAACGCATAAACGAGATAACCAATGCAATTATGTGATTAATTAGGTTGAGTGAATCAATTTGAGCAATAATGTCCTAAAGTTCTACCAAATTCACGAAAACTAACAATGAAATGAGAAAGACAAATTGGAATTTTAATTTAACAATGAGAGATGTCTAAGATTATTTTTCATCATTGCAATTCATGAGAATTAAATGCATACAACTCTATTAGTGATTAAATGACATTATATCTTTGTTTAAGGTTCAAAAAGCAATTGATTAAACTCTCTCAAGTTATAACCAAATTAATATCCTTCTTTCACATATACAATCTCTTGCTACAGTTAAAGGAAAATAGTCATTACGCAACAACCTTAATATGACAATGTTAAGTTAATAACTATATCTCTATATTACTAACAAACCATCTATTTGATTATCTAAACTTCAAGTCTAGCATAATTTTATCTAAGTCTTACAATTAAATTAATTCTCTTGAGCTTAATTTAATTGGACAAATCAATCTAAGTGGTGGCCAATCAATTAGAAGAATTAAACACAAGATAAAATTAACATATAATTGTCACTAATCACTATTATCTAATCTATGGCTTAAAATAATCCTAGTACGAGTCAATTTAGCCACTAAACATTTCAGCAGAGCAAGGAATGAGGAATTAAATCCATGGAGGAGGAAAGAACAAGAGAATAAGTGAACAGTGCACAGTGTAAAATGTAAGGAATTGAGATGAATAATTCCAATCAGTCACGGTTTCTGCTCGTCTCTTTCCAGTTTCTGCTCTCTGTTCTTTTAGCTTGCCGCCGTCAAAGACTGCTTCTCGCCTCCTGCTCAGTGGTGCCGTCGAAACTGTTCTCTCGTTTCTCTAACACCAGCTGCCAAAACTGTTCCTCCCCCCATTCAACAGCTCGACGCTCTCTCTTTAATATGGATCTGATGCGTGGAATGATAATGAATGAATCAGCCTGTTGTCGCGTATCTCGACGATGAATCCCGCAAAGAATGGATCAATCCAAAATTGAAGTGGCGGCTCGTGTAGGTCTGGAAAGTTCAGCTGCTGCCTCCGAAAAACTCTCTCAAACGACGCCGTGCTCTCGTGCTTTCTGTTCCAGACGCCAATCTTCAATTCCCTTTGCTCTCAAAACGCTGCCGTATGTGGTTCTGTAATACTAATAATAATTATATGCTAATAATAATTATAACAAAAATAATTATAATAATAATACTAATCAGATTCATATGCTAATAATAATTATAACAATAATAATACTAATAAGTAATAAAATTTATTATAAATGCAATAAAGTCCCCTAAGTCATGTGATAAATCCATATCTTATCAAAATCACTCATAAACCTTTTAGTTTTGCATTAATAACTCCCAAAATGTATTAAAATATATCTCAAATTATATTGAAAATGGGGAGTTATCAATTACCTTTGAATTACTGGCGGTATTCAAGATAACTCTTGTTAGCAACCAAAGCACTGCTTCTACATAAGTCATGAAGAGAAGCAAGACAGTAAACAAACCAAGTTATATGAAGCATATTTCCTTTCAATTACTGCATAGCTTCAGATCATTATTCATCAATTAGAGCAAGTGAGGAACAAACAAAATTAACAAACGGTAACCTCTTTCAGTATCACTTATGATACGATTACTTTTGGAGTATAAATATTCATTCTTTTTCAAGAGTAGCAATTACAGATTTTTATG
>JANTPZ010112287.1:0-19147 GCA_025593235.1 Vachellia pachyceras | reverse complement strand
ATGATCACACATGACACATCAAACTATCTAAAATTGAAATTTTCAAAAAATAAGTAGTAAATTCCATTATTAACAAAATAACAATTACCAAATCAATAATATACTTATAAATATCTATTATCCAATATTATTTACAGTTTCAAAATATTCATCCTAACAAAATATCAAAATATATATATGGTAAGGAGACATTTAGTTTTTCCCCTTCAAACACCAAAATGTTCTTCTCCATGTATTCTACAAATGGGACAAAAGCAATCAACATGCAACAAAATGACATTATGGAAGAAGTTTAGGTGGAAAAATACCAACTTGTATTCTTTTAGGGCATATACAAATTTATCTTTTGACTTACAGTATAATTGATTGTGTTGTTTTCATTCATCTTGGAACCTCCTATTTTTTCTAGGACGTATATATGTCTTCCACTGATGAAGAAAACTATAATTCCTCAAACTGTGGTTCATACTTCTTAGATTATATTGTTCATATCACATTCTAATCCAACAACTTCATTTTCTTGCTAATAATTTTTTTAAAAAAATTAAAAAAAAGAGAACCGGGTCAACCCACCAAACCGGCCGGGTTGACCGGTTTTACCGGCTTGACCCCGGGTCACCACCGGGTTGACCGGTTTGACCCCAAACCGGGGTCAAACTGCGAATCGGACCGGACTAGTGGCCGGTTCGCCTGTTTCCGGTCCGAACCGGCCGGTCCGGTCCGGTTTTAATAAGCATGGAATAAAGTCATACATGACACAACTTTGCATGATAAATTTAACTAAATTCACGTTGCAGGTGAATGCTTTGGATTGTGAGCCTCAAAAGCTTTTGGTTTCTTCTTTTTTTTAAACCACAAGTAAACATATCCTTAACAATTTACCAAGTTAAGGAAAGAAAATCTTAAAGCGATGACACACCAACTAAATGCCATATCTAAATTAGTGGTGAAAGTTACATTTCTCTCCGCAATTTACAGTTTAAGGGATAAATGCGCAATAATGGTTCTACTTTATGAAGTAAAATGTGGCCCAAACACCATGAGGCTTCTTCAGAACATTTTATGTTTGATGATGTATATTAGTATGTTTGAATTAATATTGAAAACTATTTTTTCAATGTTATTTATGGTCTATGAGATAAGTATGTGATATGAATTTTGTCTCGATTTGGGTAAATGTTAGTTACCAACGCTTAGCAAACATGCACTTTTGTAGCTGTATTTTATATAATTATGTAATATATCTGTGTTTTGTCTGGCCATGACTCCCATGAATACAAGTTTTGGATGCAGCTTTCCCTTTAGTCAAACTTGCCCGAAAGGAGATGAAAGCTAAAGAACTCTTGAGTATTGTATGAAATTTCAACTACCCATTGACATTTCTTCATCCATATATAATAATAGAGCATGAAGTGATTCTTGTTGTCCAAAAAAAACAAAGCATGAAGTGATTCTCAATTATTGAACACTTGTTATGCCGATGGCGTGATTCTCATGTTCACTATTACTAGTCAACATAAATAAATAATTCATCAGTTCAGTAAGTCTTTTTCATTTCTAAAAATATCTTGGACAATTACTAATCAAAAGTCTTCTTTCTCCAGTTATCAGGTCCATGTTAAATTACTTGTTCGATTCTCGAGCCATTTGAAAGTAATAAAAGTCTCTTTCACATGCTACGCACTAATAGTCTAGATTGCTGCATGTATGAATGGCAAGAAATTGAGAAAGTAATAATGATATTATCACCTTCATTTATTTATCTATTCAAATCCAATCAATAAACGACATTTTTATCTTAGCTTTACCTTAATTCAAACTTGCACTTGCCCCGAAAGGTGATGAAAGCTAAAGAACTCTTTTGAGTATTATGTTAAATTTCAACGACCCATTGACATTTCTTCATCCACATATAATAATAGAGCACAATTGATTCTTGTCCAAAAAAAGCATGAAGTGATTCTCAATTATTGAACACTTTTTATGCCGATGTTGTGATTCTCATGTTCACTATTACTAGCTAGTCAACATAAATAAATAATTCATCAGTTCAGTAAGTTTTTTTCATTTCTAAAAATATCTTGGACAATTACTAATCAAAAGTCTTCTCTTCTCTCAGTTATCAGGTCCATGTTAAATTACTTGTTCGATTCTCGAGCCATTTGAAAGTAATAAAAGTCTCTCTCACATGCTACGCACTTAATAGGTAGCAGTAACGTGTCTAGATTGCTGCATGTATGAATGGCAAGAAATTGGGAAAT
This sequence comes from Vachellia pachyceras, assembly GCA_025593235.1. Taxonomy (NCBI): domain Eukaryota; kingdom Viridiplantae; phylum Streptophyta; class Magnoliopsida; order Fabales; family Fabaceae; genus Vachellia; species Vachellia pachyceras. The sequence goes on along the minus strand of JANTPZ010112287.1, from coordinate 16,886 downwards.
TTCCTTCTTAACATTTTGGAAGATCACTCTACTTTTATTCTTATCATATCTAAAGATAGACTCGAGTTAATACCGGTTCACCCCGTCTCATGACGAGTTGAGCCAAATCACCATGACTTGTGGTTACATGACACTGACCTATTTTGGGTCTTAGTCATCGAGTTTCAGCTTAATTCGACCAGGTCGGTCCGAGTTCATGTACTTCGGTTATTATGCTATAGGTCTCAAAATTCATATATGCTTTGTTTCCAAATATAAATATCTATACAAGTTTTTCAGATGTAATTAGAGCATATTTTTGTCTTAAAATATATCTTATTGAATAATTGAGACCCCTATTCCACTATCATATATTTGGAACATTTGGTTTGTTGAAATTGATTTTGATGGATATCGAAATGAAGTATAAAAACATGTTTGATATGAGTAAAGATAAATGATGTGACACTTCGGAATGTAAGTATTTCTCATTTAAAACACAAGACATTTAATTGATGGAATGAATGAAAACAACAATCTTTTTCACAATGCATAATTGATTACATAGTTTTCAGGATTTCTTTTGGGATTAACCTGTTCTTTAAAAATTTTATACCATTCATTGGAAGTGTAATTTTTTTAATTAAAAGGTATACACTAACATGTTTGAGATTACATGTTTGATCAAATTCACAACTTCTCATTTACATAACAATTTTCATATCGATAAGCTAAAAAGCCTTCGACTCTTGAGGAAAATTCTAAAGGCAACAGTGAATGTTTGAAAAAGGAGAAGTTAAGATAAAAGTGCCGTCGTTGGCCAAAAAAAAAAGATACAAGTGTCATTATTTATTGCAAAACACGAGGGGAGATGATAAAGTTTACTCTAGTTCATTATCTACAGCATCTAAATACAGTTTTAACTATTAAAATTTTAACTAATATTTTTAAATAAAAAATAATTTTTGAAAAAGTGATATGACAAAATAATTTAGGGAGTTTTCTTTTTTCTTAAAGAAATTTAAAAGCTAGAAACTCAGAAAAATGGAACCAGAGTGAGAATATATGATCCATTAATTTTTTTAAAAGTAATATGATAACAAAACTATCCTTTAGTTTTCTATTTTCTATTTAAACAAATTTAATTATGAGGAAATAAAATATATTTAATTCATTTTATCTCAATTATTTTTATTGTTAATATTTAATTTTTGGAAAATATTAAATAAATCCATTTGAAATACATAAATTCTTATTTAAGCCTACACTTTTGTCAAATTCTTAATGAGGCCTATAGGCTTTATTTGGAATTTTTTATTTTTACTTATATACCCTTTAGGAATCATTAGCATTCAAATGTTTTAAAAAGAGTACATTTTTTTACCTGAATTTTAAAAAGAGTACATGAAAGCATAACTGTGCATACAATCCAAACTTTATTGTCACACTCATTAATTCCTTTATCATCTAAAATTCTCATTTTTTTTATAAAACAAAAATTTATGATATACTGTATTTTATTATATTTTATTTACTATATTTTCACTTTGATTCGGTTACGGTTAAATTCATAAATTTACTGTGCATAAATTTCTTTTATTATCACACTCACTATTTTGTTTATGATATACACGTGCATGTTTTGGAGTTGAGCTGGATTTAGTCAGAAATGGAGGAGCAAGACTTTGGATGTCATAATTTATCAGGCTATGTTTCTTAATAGTTGTGGTTAATAATGTGTAGTGAAACTTTAGAGGAAATGAAAATAGAGTTTTTGATCAAATAAAGAAGAAGGAAAAAAATTAGTACTTTCTAGTACTGGGTCCGTTTAAAAAAGCGGAGGAGAAATACTTTTACACAAGTCGAGTTAAATATGTAAAAAAAGATTATTTTAATTTACGAAAAAATATTGTTCAACATGTTTTAAAGAGGTAAACAAGCTTACCCAAACACCCACATTATAGTTCTTCCAGACACCTCCTTTTCCAGAAAATAATGTAATTTTCTTATTTTTTTCCTCTTACACTCGATCTCACCATAAATAACAGTATTTTTATAAAAAAATGTTATATATTTTTATATATTGGTTATTCTTAACTAATTTCAATTGGCTCCTTCCTGAAATTGTTTCCAGTTGAAAAGAAACGGAGGGAGTAAACATTATTGGGCGTGTTTAGCAATGATTATAACCCGTACAAATGCACGTTTTACAATGTTTTCTGTAGCAAGTAAAAAAACTTCTAATACTTTCAAATGGCTTGGGAATCCAACAAGTGATTTAGCATGGGCCTGATAACTGAGAAGAGAAGAACATTAATTAGTAATTGTCTGACGTATTTTTATAAATTAAAAATACTTGCTGAACTCAGGAATTACTTATTTATGTTGACTACTAAAAGTGAACATGAGGATCATGCCATCGGCAAAAAAAGTGTTCAATAATTGAGAATCACTTCATGCTCTATTATTATATACAAAACGAATTCAGTAGATAATATATATAGATATTTTGCCAGACAGAAGAGGAGATGCTAAAAAGTTTACTTTATCGGTTATGGATTTATTGGAAATTCGATTGATAAGGCAGGCAAAGGAAGCTTTTATGTTCTACCTATAAGTTATACCATTAAATTTTTTATGTAAATGAATAATTTTACTATTAATCAATTATCTGCAGTTCTAGAGTATAGTGTATGTCAAATAAATGTAGAATTGGAAAGTTATTAAATTTTAATATAAAATTAATGAGGTTTTAAATTTTTTTAGTTCATATCAAATATATTGAAAATGGTGAAGTATCATTTTAACACGTTATTATTGAGAGAATACTGTTATTTTCAGAGAATGTGAATGTTTGAAAAAGGAGAAGTTAAGATAAAAGTGACGTCCTCCGATTGGAACTGAATAATTTTTTTTCCTTTGGCATTTGATTGAAGCTGACTAGAAAATTGAGTAGATGATGGATTTCGGAGGTAAAATATAGCTTCCTCTAAGATTAAAACTTTAACTAATATTTTCAAATAATAAATAATTTTTGAAAAAGTGATATTGCAGTGAAAGAGACTTTTAGTACTTTCAAATGGCTTGAGAATTGAACAAGTAATTTAGCGTGGACCTGAGAGAAGAGAAGAGATTAATTAGTAATTGTCACAATATTTATTTATGTTGACTAGTAATAGTGAACATGAGAATCACGCCATAGGCATAAAAAGTGTTCAATAATTAAGAACACTTCATGCTTTGTTTTTTTTTTTTTTGACAACAAGAATCACGTCATGCTCAATTATTGCATATGGACGAAGAAATGTCAATGGGCACAGCCAAGTTCATTGATTGGATTTGAATAACGTGCATGCGATTGAAACTAACGAATTCAGTAGAAGATATATAGATATTTTGCCAGACAGGATAGGAGATGATAAAGTTTACTTTATCGGTTATGGATTTATTGGAAATTAGATTGACAAGGCCATTAAAATTTTTTAATGTAAATGAATAATCAGCAGAGAAATTTTTTTTATTCTATCTATAAGATATACCATTAAATTTCTCATGTAAATGAATAATTTTACTCGTCATTGATTATCTACAGTTCTCATGGAGTATAGTGTCTGTTAAATAAATATTGAATTGAAAAGTTATTAAATTTTAATATAAAATTAATGAGGTTTTAAATTTTTTTAGTTCTTGTCAAATATATTGAAAATAGTGAATTATCATTTTAACACATTATTATTGAGAGAATACTCGAGAGTTCTTTTCAGAGAATGTGGATGTTTGAAAAACGAGAAGTTAAGATAAAAGTGTCGTTTACTGATTGACACTGAATGAATTTTTTCTTTTGGCATTTGATTGAGTAGATGACATTATACTATTGATATATTGCAAAACACGAGGGGAGATGATAAAGTTTACTTCATAGGTTATGGATTTCGGAGGTAAAATATAGCTTCCTCTAGGATTGGGAACTTAACTGGCTTCGGTGCTCAGTATCTACATCATCTAAATACAGTTTTAAAGATTAAAATTTTAACCAATATTTTTAAACAAAAATAATTTTTGAAAATGTGATATTGCTAAAATATTCTCATTATTTTATATTCTGCACATATTAAAACAATTCTTTAGAAATATAAGCATAAAAATAAAATTTAGACAATTAAGATTAGATTTATGTCGTCCAGATTTTCGCGCTTTTCGCCTTTGATGAGTACTGGATCTAAACCGTGAGGTTGTTATGCAAAATTATCTTAAAATAAAAATTATGCACTCTATAAATATAAAATGAATTATTTATAAATAATGTGACTTCTAGTTAATACCATAAATGTATTTAATTTTTTTTTCTATGAATTTATACTGGGGTCAGATATTGTAGGCTCATTCAAGAGAGTTTGATGATGTTTGGATGTATTCTGTTTGTTGAGTTGTTTTTTGTAAGTTGCTTGTAATACTATATACAGTATAATAGTAAGTGTAATGCTTTCTCTTATGAGTATTAATAGAAATGGAATTATTCAGCTCACAAAACAAAACAGTCCGAAGGCAGTTTTGGTTTCTCAAGGGTAAGATGATCCATACTTTTATTAAATTATAGGGATCAATATTTTAACTAGAATGAAATTTGAGGAATTAAAATTAAAATAAGGATAAACTTAAAGTCGGAGATAATACCATATATATAGTTTCAAATATTGTATCAACCCTATAATATCATATAAATAGGTGGGAGATATTTCCTTCTAAAATGAATTGATAGGTTTATATTTTAGCCATTTTGGAATGAATAATAGAGCATTGAATTTAAATAAAGTTTTAATTATGCTGTTAAACAAGCCCATGGACTTGTAAACATGGGTCTGACTCCAAGTGTGGCTCGTCTTAGTAATGGCTCATCTTAGTAATTAGTAGGTAAAAACTAATAACTTGTCTTACAATGATTTAAGCCCAACTCACGTTTCCCCAACGGTAAGTGAAAAAATCCAACACTTAACGAATTCTGCTTTATAATAATAGGAAAAACCAACTTTAAAGGATATTTTTGAGAAACATCTTGACATATAATTGGATTTGATTAGACAAGGTGTGGTTGGTAAATAAGGATCAGGTTTTTTAAGCGAAGTACATAATCTATTGTCAAATATTTAATATAATTCAACAAGATCTAGTTTAAAAATTGGGGAAATGGTAGTGTAAAATAAAAAGGTAGCGAGTGAAGCATATTCTAAAGTGTTAGGAACTTTACAAAGAGTCGAAAGATTTACAAAGTTGCAAAGAATAAGGAAAAAAGTCAAGAGATTTAAACAAAGTAGGATGTATAAAGGATGTTTATGGGAATTCTTTGATTACATATGGTGATATTAAAGACATGAGAGAGAGAGAGAGACCTACCTTTGCAAACTTTTCAACAAAGGAGAGGGTTCAACTAGTGACTTGGAGGGTTTGATAATTCAAGTAAGGTGAAAAATATTTGGCATTTTTATTGCTAGATCTGATTTGGTAAGTTTAAAGAAACTCTTGAGTAAATGAAAAATGGTAAAGCTATTGGACGTAAGGGATCTCTATTAAAATGTGGAAGCCAGAGATTGCAATGTGACTAACTAATAAGCTATTTATTGGCAAAAAAAAAAAAACTCAGCTCTTCAATGGGATTTTACGGTCAAGAAAATGCCAGCTCAATGAGGAGAAGCACTTTAGTTCCTATTTAAAAGAATAAATGGGATATTTAGAATTGCGCCTGATGCATGGGAATGATACTTAAGGTCCATATGATGAAATTCTAGGGGGGAAAAGTGACTGAAGATATGTTGACATTGGATACTTCATACTTGTATCTTTTAGAACTAATTTGGATTCATACGAGAAAGGGCTTCAACATTTATAAGCGATGTATGTTCTATTAACTAAGGAGGATATATCATGGAAAAGAATAAAGCAAATAAATAGACTTACATATATACTATTTTTATTGAGTTAAAAAACTTTTAATTGTGTGCAAGGAAAAGTACTTTCGAAACCCTTGGAAAAGACAGGTTTTCGCATTGGATAAAATACATACATATATATAAGCCATGTGCATACACACACATATAGACAAGTTAGAAGTAAATTGACAGTTAAAATGGGAGATCAGATCATATCACAAGTGACAAATTTTATCATATTGGCCATGTGCGCGCGCGCGCACACATATAGACACACACACAAAAGATTTTCATTTAATAAAGTATACATGTATGCTCTAATGTGCACATTGTAACATGGCGTACCTGCTAAAAAAATAATTTCTCAAGGACAAATAGAGGCAACTCTAGAAGGAAGGAAATCACAACACAAGGAAAATACACAATTAATTTCCAGATCTTCGTGACCGAAGAGGGTAGTCCTTCAGCAAGACCAGAAAGTATGAGTCACAAAATTTATTAGTTGCTAAACATGTATGAACAAGAAGTGAAGTTAATATTCATAGCTAGAAATGTGAATCAAAATATATGTGTGTATATGTAATGAGATCATTTATTAGCTGAAGTTCTGATTCATCAGCGGTTTGGATTATAGTGCGTGGGTATATTACCTTACCAGATTAAACCATCCATTCATCGTACAAATTTCAAGTTCTTACACAATTTTACTCAAATTATACACTCAACCAAGCCCTCTCAAGCATTAATCAAGTGAACCCAACAACTTATTGGTGGCCAATCAACAAGAGAATTTAAGAGAAGGGTAAAATGAACACACACACACACACATCATTAATCACGAGAGGAGAAATTTAGTGTTAATCCATACAAAGATTCAAAATAACCCTAGAGAAAAGTGGTTAGCCACTCATGTTCAACAAACCATGAGAAAGTACATACATACATACATATATATATATATATATATATCAGCTCAAATATTGAATCAAGAGTAGAGAAGGCAAGATGGAGGGGAAAACCAAGGAAAGAAGCTCAAATTTCTTTAAATCTTCAAAACCTAGCTCAATCTCCACCAAGAAGCAAGCCATCTCACAGCAAAATACTCCTAAATGCTCCCCAAATGTCCAGTATGGCGGCCATCCACGAGTTGGAGGCTTTAAAACCTGAATTTTGTTGATTTAGTGCTGCTGTGCGTTTTGCTCTCAATAGCTGGGCAGCGGCGGAACTATTTGAGCTGCGATGGAGTTTGCCTACGTTTTTTTATCCATACTTTGACCTCCATTTTGTCCTTTTTGATTTTTCTAATGTGCTTTTGAATCAACTTTGGTCTCCACATACCCTCAAAGTATTTCCAAGTAGCTTGAAATATATCATTCTTCTATCAAAATATAACTTGCAAAAGGATAAACTCTATAAGTACATAATCAACAGAAATGAGAGTCAAAATGTCTACAAATATATTTAAAAATGTATAAAACACTAAGAAATATGTTGTAATGACATGAAATACTTGAGACTAATAGAACCTGTGTGCGATTCATTGAAATTGTGAAAACCCATCAGAGTAACTTGCCTTTTCATAATTTCACTCTCTTGCTCCCACGTCCCTCGAAACTTTAAAATAATTTGAAAATTTTATAAGGTCTGATTGTATTAAATTCTTTTATTTGAGAATTGTGTGTAATCTTCCTTTTTATAAATATAATGACGGGAGTATTGTTCTTAAACTATTAGGCTGTCAAAATGTGGCTCTCAAGGATCTCAGAATATTACTTCTTGTATTGGCAGAGAAAAAATTGTATTAATAGAGGTGGTGGTTGTGGGTGGTCTTGATTAGCGTGAGGAATGTTCGTATATTTCCTGTTATTTTTCTCCTTATTCCATATATTTTTCTCTTATGGTTTGATCGTTCCCATCTAAATGAAATGCAGGTTAATCAGTTCATTATAGTTTTCTACACTATCAATCTTGATGAGCACCCAATGTCTCATCGGATTTGGACTATCCAAATCAAATATAAATGTGCCAAATTTTAGTTTTATTTTTATTCTTACTTTCAAAAATACTTATTGTAATAAATATAGAATCTAAAATAAAGATAATCTCTTAACAATACGGATCTACATATCAATATAAACTTTAATTTTTTTAATGTAAACATTTTAATCGTTAATTAAAATATTTTTTATACTTTTATATATTAATTCGAGTTACCAAAAAATATATCAAAATAGAAAAAGATTTTCTACAAATATAATAAATATATAAAACAAAAAAACCTAAAAATAAAGAAATAACAAAAAAAGAAATAAAATAAATTTAATAAAAAATAAAAACCTAAAGACAAAAATAAATAACATAAACAAACACATTAAAAAAGACAACAATAAATTTAAAAATAACAAAAAAAAAAGACAAGAGAACAGTGCAAAACTATAAGGCGCCACAAAAATGAGCAAACGAAAACAAAACAAACCCGACGGACCAGAGATCACACAAAGAAAGAATGGGGGAAAGGGATTTTTATAGGCTTCTAGTAAGGATTAGCAGTCGTTTAGATCACTTTATTTTGCAGTGGTTTGTATTAGCAGCAATTTATATCAATTAAGTTGCTCTATCTCCTTGATCTAAATGCCTTTGACAGATCCATAAGGGGATTCGGAAATTTTAATTTCCGCTGCATGTACATTCTAATACCAACAGCAGGTAGACATCAATATCGTTGCATGATGCTTTCTTTCCTAGGATGATCATAGACAAAACGAAAGAGTTCTGCTTCATACACATCCATGGAGGCAAATTGTATGGAACTAACACCACAAGTCAAATACTGTAACTTGTGCTTAGGTTTTCGAAATTATTGAATCCATCAGTCACCAGAGTAAGATGTATGTTTCTAGAATCCGCCTTAAAATCTGGAAATTCTTTGTCAAACCCCTTCCAGGCCTCAAAATCCCTCAAATTTCTTAACTTACCATCGGGATTCATTTCAACAGCATGCCACCTCATCTGCTCAGCCATTTTACTCGAGAAATACAATCTCTGAAGTAGCAGTTTCAAAGGAAAATACCTGAGAATCTTCGCAAGTTTCTTCTTTTTGTTCTTCCCCTTTCCTTCCAGCTTGTATCTTGAGGTGTTACACCGCTTACAAATTTCTCTACTCGAATCTTCTCCCTAATAAAGTAAGCAATCATTTGGATATACATGGATTTTTTGTACTTCAAACCCAATTTATTGATAATTTCTTTGCATCATAAAAAGATGTCGGGACAGTTGCTTTAGGGAATGCGTTGAGTAATAATTCTAATATCATCGACATTCCCCTATCAGATATACCACACAGACACTTTATATGGTACAATTTAAATAAAAAATATAATTTTGAGTACTTTCACACCCAGAATATAGAGCTTTGCCGACTTCTGCCATAAGTTTAAAGAACGTATAAGCTTCCACATTCCTCATGTACTGAGGTTCCGGACCTTGAACTTCATCTATGATTACATTCTCATGAACCCCAAAAGCATCACGAAGTGCGTCATTGATGGGGTCGACACGGTCCTCTTCCACTCCTATTTGTAAAATTGCAGTAGTACACTCTCCCAAGACATCATCAGTTTCTCCACAATACACCCAGTTTTTGTAACTTTGAGGAAACGACTTAACTATTAAGTGTTCCCTAACAACATCTTTAACATATCATTTATTGAAATTACATTTAGAGTAGGGACAAGAAATCACGATCAAGCTTGCCATGTCTATCAGCAAAATACAAAAAACTGTTTAATCGGGCTAAATATCGAGCAGACGTGCGATGAAACCTGATTAATGACTTATCCATCAGAAGGACCTCCACAAACTTGATCGCACTATCATCGAGGATAAGAAGTGTGATCAGAGACAAAAACGAGAATGTGGAAGTGATTAGAGAAAGAAATGAGCATTTGGAAGTTTATGAGCTGAGAAGGCTTAAATTGGAATCTATCAACCGACATAATTTTGAAGCGGTTTTAAACTGCTGGCCAAAACGCCACAAAATGTATGACCGTTGACATTTGCAGCTGTTTATAACTGCTACTCAAAACACTGCAAAATGCATGACCGTTTGCGGAATAATTTTTAATTTCAAATTTGCAGCGGTTATAGAACCACTGCTAAACCTGAGGGAATTTAATTTGAATTTCACATTTCCAGCATTTGTCATATGCATAGATAAGCTCATGTACCATTCTCGTGTTTTTCCCTCAAAAGACAAGTGAAATAACTTCCAAAAAACCTCATCCAGACTAGCACCAACTGGCTTCATGCTAGAGCATATCATAGAAAGAGATTTCAGATGCTTGTACAGGTCCTCAACTGTCAAACCATAGAATTTAGGCAACAAATTAAGTAGTGGACCTTTGATTTCAAAATTAACATCAACATTAGGGCATGCAATATTAAAATGATCATAATTTACATCAGAAGTAGTGGCTTCCCTAATGGTTCTTCTCCTAGGATTACCCCCATTATTCTCACCTATTCTATCATGTTCCACATTTGCCCAGTGCCCCCTCTATCATTACCAGCATTAAGATTATTAACTTGCTCCATTATATCACTTAAATCAACCACCAATTGTAAACCATTGAATTGTTTACTTCAATCTCAGAATCACTAGTTCTTTCTTCTCTTGGATCTTGTCTAACTTCTACTAAAGACCTTTGAAGTTAAGAATTAGAAGGAACTAGAGTTTTAGCTCTACCTCTTCTTGGCATAAACAATCAATTAATCAAAGCAAAGTGATTTTTTCCTTTTAATGCAATTGAAAAAAATAAAAATCAAGTAAAATGTAAAAATACTAAAAAAATGAAAACTAAGAAAATGCTCGACAAAATAATTCCAGTCAAGTTACTTGACACTTAATTATTAAAGAATCAATTTCTTGGCTTCTTGGCAACGGTGCCAATTTGATGGGCAAATCGTTAGTCGCCTTAGATCCGCGTTAAAAATAATTTAACCGAATTAATGTAGTATAGCACCAATCCGGGTGGTGTTTACTCTGAGAAGCCAAAAAAAATAGTGAAATTAATTCCTAATAATTAAATGCGAGTAATCTAAACTGAAAATTAATTTGAGAAATTTTTCAAAATAAATTTTATGAATTAAATTGAAATTGAAATATTTTTTTATTTTTTTATGAAAACAACTGAAATGAATTTTGATAAAAGAAATAGAAAATAAAACACACGAATAAACAATGATAATAATCAATCCTCCAACTCAACAACGTGGGCAATCATTACTTCAATAGATGAGTTAAAATAATGAATTAAAAAATTATAATTAAGTTTTAATCCAACAACCGAGCCAACTCGAATTGCCACAAAATAGTTTACAAACTTCCAATTTACTAACTGCCATCAGAATAGTAAAGAGGAATTAAGGATTATAAAACCACTGTTTAATTGTAACTCTTAAATTCAAATAATATAATTAAAGTTAGCAAAAGATTATTTGATCCAAGATTCTAAGCCACCTTAGAAAATCACAAAATATTAACTCTGAAATTCAATATAAATGTCATACCAGAATATTATAATTGAAATTAAAGTTAAATCAGCCAAATATCAATTGTTAAACATTAACTCAATCATAATAATCTCCAACATAGATCATATTAAACAATAAAAATTGTTCCAATAAGTAGAGAAACTATCGTAAGACCTAGGAATTGTTAAACAATTATTGAACAGGAAATTAAAGTGACTAAAAACTCCCTTTGAAGAATCAAGTTCTTGCTGTTGTTGTTAAATCAGAGAATTAAAGAACCAGCCAAGCATTGCCATGGGGAATTCCAAAGATCCAAAAGATAGAGCCATCATCTTCTTCAAACGAAGCTGGGGTGGATGAAAGCGACGGCAATATGAATGAATAAGGTCGAATAGAACTGAGCAGCAACACAGAGATGGTGGTCGAGAGGTGTTTTTGCGGCGTCTTGGGTAATTGACGGATGATGAATGGGTGATTGGTGGATGGATGGGTGAATGGTGTAATGGGTGAATGGAGATAAGAGCCAGGCAACGCTGTGAGTAAATGGGTGTGCAAACGCTTCCTGTGTGCGCGGCGTCTCCCCTTATTGCTCCAGGCGGCGTGTATATATGGAGGATGGGTTGAATAGGTTAGGGTTGAATGAATGGATTGTGGGCCCACGGCTCCTTGGATCTTTCTTCTGGAGGAATGATTGTGGCACTTCTTGCTTCTCATGTTGTGCACCGCTTGAATCTTTTTAATTCTTCCTCTTGTTGCCACCAATGGATCAATTGATTGGGATTAAAGTGTTGTGGCCATGTCTCAACGTCTCCTTGGAATTCCACGTGATATGCCTATATTCTCTAAAATCAAATAATAATATAATATAATATAAAATAAATGGATTTGAGTGCGGTCCTTGATTTAAATTTTAAACTCAGAATCTTATATTTCCTAATTCAAATTCAAAATCAAGATTTACTAATTTGAATTCAGAATCTTCTAAGATTATATTGATAAATATATTAATTCAAATTTATCTTTTGATCTCAATTTCTTCCACAAATACCTTAATTGGCTTTTATTTCATAAAATAATTATTAATCATAATTAATGCAATTAAGCTCAATAAAAGCCTAAGAATATCATTAAAATCCCCTAGAATACTACAATTTCACTTAGTAAAATATGATTATTTCAATTCTCCCACACTTAGACTTTTGCACTCCTGGGCAAAAATTTTGTAAAGAAGAATCCAAAAGAAATACTCAATGCAAGTAAACGTCAGTCCAACTAAACGTGAATATGCAATTAATCAAGTAGCTTTTGTTTCTAATCAATCAAGAGTCATAAAATATTTTAGTGCAAAGAAACTAACACAAGAAACATAGCAAGATAACAGACGAGAAACATAGTGGAGCTCACATAGGTATAAGTGTTTCGCTCAACTCTCAAATAGGGAAATTTTCACTCAGTCAACCTAGATTGGTACCTACCATAGGCTTATAAAGATTCTAATATCTTCACCACTAACATACCTTGAACTTGTGATCAAGAGAACTTGAAGGGTTGCAATATTGGAAAGTAAGGCCAAATGAATGGAACAAACTAACAAGTGAAATACTTGATTAACGAATAGGCAACTTAAAGTGAGTTAAATTATAATCATGAAAGAACACCAAATGTGCATATTTTAAACTTTCTGCTTAGAAATCTTTGCTCTTCAAACAACCACGGGATGCCTTATTTCAATTTTTTTTTGCAACTTATTTTCTCTCTTTTTTCTTTTCTTTTTTTTGACTTTTTTTTCTTTTTTTTCTTTTGCATCCGAACCTAATAAGGCAAAGATATAGAAGTTCATGATATACTTTTCAAGGTGAAATATCGAATACACTCATGCAAAACACTTGCTAGAAGAAATGAATGAAATGAAAGTAAAGGCTCAAAAGGGTGATAACGGTTAAATGAAGTGGCTTGTGTTTAGGTAAATGGTTTAGAAATGAATGCCACAATCATCCTCACAAATCAAGGTATTAATGTAGTTTTGAAAAAGAATCTAGACAAATTCTAGAGGTTAACCAAAACTAGGTGAAAATCACACAAGAAAAGAAAGAATATAATGCTCAAAGATCCTTCCAAGAGGGCTTTTTTTTTAAAGATGTTTCCTCCTTAAGGATCAAACTATAAAACAAGGTTAATAATACTGCACCAAAGGTATTCTACTATGCTAATCAACTAAGAACAAAAAGCACTCAAATCAAATGCAATCAAAACAGTCGTGCAACATTCACAAGCACTCAAATCAAAGTCAATTCAAGGAAATGATCAATTGATCCATATTGCAGTGCAAAACACCGAGGCAAGTGAAATTGGGAAGACATGAAAGCTTGTTACAAAATTCCTAAGCAAGAATCACTCTCAAATCATACGGTGCAATCCATAAATCAATTAATAAGGTGAATAAGAGAGCAATTATAGCAGCAATACTTAGGAAATAGGACCAAATCCATGAGCAATTGTAACGTCTTGATATTAAAGTCTGTTTCATCCATGTTGCTGCTGTTTTTCTTGCCTTCATGTCCAACTGATTCATCCATCTTCCTAGGAGTTTCAGCCGAGCTAGAGCTTCAATTTAGATAGGGAGTCCTTTGTATCTCATATATGTCTTTCTAGAATCATGTTTCTTGAGTTGAATCTTAAGATTGTATACAATTTTATGCCTGATTCAGAGATTTCTTTCTCCGTTATTTTACATGATGTGATTAGGTTGTAATTGCTCAGAGATAATCTTCTTGATCTATATTAGCTTTAGTTTAGTCTTGATGTGATATTGTTCCGGATTGAATGTTGTGATTGATTCATTGAGCAATGTTGATTGACATTGTTTTTGGAAGTAGCGAGCATTTACATTCCTATCTGGATATAAGATAATGTGAGAAATGAATTGATTTTCTAATACAAAGAACCCAAGAAAATTCAGAAGTCAATGAAGGTAGAAGCTATAATTCCTGGGAAGTGTTATTAACATCAGTTCATTCTCTGATTCACACCGTGCTATATTTCAATTTGATTGACTAGAAAAGTTAAATAAAGAATAGGTTAGATAGTGCTTTAGACCTAGCATTGTGATGACAAAACCACTCTTTCATAATTTTGTTGAAGTAATTTGCTAATTAGCCATTTAGAGACAACCAAGCTCCTTAGAGATCAACTTTAGGATTGTGTCACTAATTACATAATCTTGAGAATTAAATTTGTTCTTCAAACGACAAGAGATCAAATTTTTGGCGTCGTTGCCGGGAAGCTTTGTCTCATTGGTTTTTAGTTAGCGGTTATTTTGTAGACTTTTGTAGGATAGGAGAGTTTTTATTTTTCCCTATAATTTTCATTTTTTTTAGCAATAGGCAGGTTGTGTTTGTGTTTTTTTTCTATAGGCCGATTAACTTCTTATCTTTATATAAAAAATTCATATTCCTAGTTTTGTGGCTTCTTGGTTGTAATTGGAGTTCTGAGAATCTGTGTTTGATATCTCTTGCTTGAATTTGGGATTTGAATTGCTACATCTTAGTTCTAAGCATGCATGACCAGATCTAAGGGACAAGAAATTTTTCCATTGGATCAAGAAATAAACAAAACTCTTAGAGCTTTAAGAAAACGAAAAGGGAGTGAAGACACAAATACATCAATTCCACTATTGCAAGTAACTTTTACACAGTCCTCACACACCACATTTAGAGCAGTTTCATCTGATTCTTGTCCTAATAGTGATACATCTAAATCTTAATATGTATTGGGAGAGTTTATTGATAATCATCTCATTATGGAAGCACCTAATGTGAACCAAGGAAATGATGAGGAAGTGCAAGGTGAAAATATGCATTATAATGTTCCTCTAAATCCAGATGATGAAAATAGGAGCATCAAAGAGATTAATAACTCTATCATTAACTGTGCACCTAAGGGATTTCATGCTCATGATCTTGGATTTGAAATAAAAGGTAGTTTGGTTAGCTCTTTACCTAAATTCTTTGGTCTTGTAGGTGATGATCCATATCAACACATAGACCTCATGTATCAAGTTTATGCCACTATAAAGCCACCTAGGGCAGTCCTAGATGATGTATTAAGAAGTGTCTTCCACTTTATAGTAGAAGGGAATGCAAGACAGTGGCTTAATACTCTTCCTCAACACTATTCTACCTTGACTTGGGAGAAACTCAAGAAGGCTTTTCTGGACAAGTATTTCCTAGCTTCAAATATTTCAAGGTTAAGGAAGGAAATATATGGAGTAGCTCAAAGGGAGAAAGAATCCTTGTATGACTATTAGACTAGATTTTTGTCCTTGCTCAATAAGTGCCCCAACCATCAATGCTCAAAGTCAAATCTAGTGTAGTATTTCTATAAGGGGTTGCTAGTTTCAGCCAAGTAGACAATTGATGCTACTGCACATGGCTCTATTTTGGAGCTAACTCCTACTAATGCTTGGAGTTTGTTGGAGAGAATAGCTAACAACAACCAGCAGTACTATACAAGAGAGACTCAAGGTTCAACACAAAGAATTCAAGGGGATAATGCATCATCAAAGATGCTGGAGTAGCTGTAGTTCTCACTGAAAACATGAGTATAAGAGTGGAAAATATGGAAAGGGAAAAGCATAGCAAACCACTCAATTCTGTGGCTGCCTCTCAAGCCTTGGTTGGGCCTTCATGCACTTTTTGTGCTTCCCCAATGCACATGAGTGCATATTGTCTTAGCTATTATGAAGATGTTTTAGCAATATACCCAAATATACAAGGCTAAGGGCAATTTCAGCAAAGGAATCCATATTCCAACACTTATAATGAAGGATGGAGGGACCATCCTAATTTTAGATGGAGGGATAATGATGAGAGGTAAGTGCAGCACCAAAACAGAATCCAAAACAAAGATTTGCTGCCAAATCATCCAAAGCTTTAGTCCTTATGCAAGGTGAAAAGGCATGAAATGGTGAGACAATGAATGAGTTGATCAAAATCATGAAAGATGGCATGAATGAGCTAGGATCCAGACTTGAAACACTGCAACCGCTTCAAACTCAAAGTTGGATGCAATAGAGAAAAAGTTTGACAGGATGTGTTTTTGAACATTTTGATGGTTCCATTGGCTTCAAAATGATGTTTTGTGTAGAGTAAAGCCAAGAGATGGATTTTAGAAGCTTAAAGGGCCATAAAAATCAAGTCTTGAACTTGTAGGACACTTAGAAAACCAAAAGGGGGTTTATTGTGTTTTTACAAGTTTTATGGCACCTTGGTGGTTGTATGTTTATATGAGTATTATACCATGATTGCTAGGGATTTGAGACCTCCAAGAGCATATTGGAAAGGTTATTCAAGAGAGCCATAAAGTGAAAAAGGAAAAGCTAGGATCTTGAGGTAGCAAAACTACTAATCTCCTTTTATGTTTAAGAAAATGATTTGTGAATGTTACATGAAC
>JANTPZ010112279.1:0-14124 GCA_025593235.1 Vachellia pachyceras | reverse complement strand
TCACTAGGGAGTTGGTGTACATCCCTCAGTGTGAGCTTCCTCATAACGGTCGCCCCTGTCGAATCTGAAAATTGAATTTATACAATTATTTCTAAAAAATAATCATTTATTAATAAATAAATTAAATAAATTAAATATTACCAATTAAATAAATAATTAAAATTACTAAACAAATTATCTAAATCATCTTAATTAATAAATAAATTAAACATATTTTAATTAAATAATGTATTAATTGTTTACTTACCCCGAATATCGACCTCAAACCCAGTCGATCGACTACTAGAAGGGTCCAGGAATCCTTGGTCCCTCTCTATCTCCTGGTCCTTAAAATTCTCAGCCTCTTGGACTGAGATGTTGATATTGGCGAACTCGAAGTCATCGACGTTCAGCATAACGTCGCCCTCCTCCTGACCATCTCCAGTGTTACCATCTCTAATGTTGGGGAACATATGCTCCTTCCTAGGCCTCCTGCTTTGATCTTGATCAGCCATCTGAAAAAAATTAATTTGAAAATTTAGTTAAAATAAAATAAAAAAAATTAAAATAAATATAAATATCTAAAAAATAGAAAATATAAATTAAAAAATTAATTAAAATTAAAACATAAAAAAATTTTAAACTAACCTCTGATGTGATGCTTGAAAGGTTGAAAGTGCGAAAATGAAGGGAAGAGGTGATTTATATAGGTGCTGATTTAGTAGCGGTTATTGACAAACCGCTGCAAATTAGTAGCGGTTTAAAGGAAACCGCTACCATGACTGCTACTACTTGAGAGACTTTTCATTTTTGCAGCGATTATATTTGAAAAAACCGCTATAAATTGAGTCGAAAATCAGTAGCGGTTTCTATAACCGCTACAGTACAGCATCAAATGTCGACCTTTCGCTTCTGCAACGGTTTACATTTATTGAAACGCAAATGTTCTGAAGAACCGCTACAAATGTCACACCTAGGTTGTCGTCGCATATTAGTAGCGCTTTGACTTAAAACCGCTACAAAAGTCATCATTTAGTAGCGGTTTCTTTAACCGCTACTAATTAACCGCCGTTGAATACCCATTTTTTTGTAGTGTAACTTGCATAGAGTTGTTTTATAACAATTATTTAATCTAAATCTCTCTCTATTTAATTTTCTTTCTCAATAGCCAGATTTTCCAACAGCTAAAATCCACTATAAACCATGAAACTAAGCCTATAGAAATAAAGATGAAGGTTTAAGGAGTAAGAATATGAAGGAATTTTCATCAAAACACCACTTACCTTGAACTTGTGAGAACTTCCTTTCTCTTCTTGCCTCCCTTTTCTTCACGCCACTCTCTTCCCTTGTTGCTTCTAGCATTACAAAAAAAAATGCTTCATGCATGGGAATTTTACTGCGAACTTTGGTAAAAATCTATAAGGTTCGTGAAAATTTATTTTTCTACGGATTTATCTACAAAAAAATTCGCAGTTAAAAATTCGCAAGAAAATCCGTAGGAAAATCCGTATGTAGAAATTCATAGGAAAATCCGCAGGAAAATCCACAAGTAAAATCCGTAGGTAAAAATCCACAAGAAAATCCACATGTAAAATTCACAAGAAAATCTGCAGGTAAAAATTTGTAGGAAAATCCGCAGGAAAATCCCCAGATAAATATTCATAGGAAAATCCCTAGCTATTGAACACGTGGTTTAAAAAGTGCTTTTTATATATAAATGAGTATTTTTTGCATTAGAAAATCTATAAAAAAGACTATATAACTTTTTACCACCAAATAAATTTGAATAAATCAATGTCATCACAAAAAATATATATTTAATTAAAAATTCACTAGATTAATATATATATATATATATATGGATACCCTCTTTTCATGCAAACATCCCCGACACCAAATGTGTATCCAGTTGGCACGAAAATCATTCCGTGATGAACAAGTTATGTTCTAGCAAGAGTCGAAAAGTAGGTAACGGCTCAGAAATATGCACATGAGTGCTCGACCATGCCTTCTTCAAATGTTAAACGTTTAACACTACTTGATTTGTCTTTGTTTTTCTTTTCATCCTTCGATCACTTCTCTATCTTGTCAATCACAGTTTCGGCATCTTCGGATTCATTCACTCAATATTTCAGCATCTGCAGAACCTTTAAAAGAAAAAGGAATGACATCAGAAGCCATTGTCAAAATTTAACACTATACTATAATCATTTCACTCCATGATTCTTTTAAAGCAAAGAGAATCATCTTTCTAAATCTAAGCCCAAATTATGTTTTCACAGTGGCCTTGAATAATAAAGCTTCTTTTTTATCTTTTTTGTGTTTATCATTTTTGTCCCCATGCTAAGCATGAAGAAAACTTGGATTGAATTCAAAGGGAACAAGACCATATGTAGAGAAGAGGAAATTCATGTTGGTGTATTCTATAACATCCTAATTTTTATTTAGAGGATTTGATTATCTTTGAGAAATAATTATTTATTCAAAGGATTTGTTTGTTATATAGAAATAATAATATAATCTTTTAGGTTATCTTTTGAATAAAAAAGAATCTATGATAATGTGATGCATACAAATCAATGAGGATTGTGTGTGATATTGTGTGTATAAAAAAATAAAAGAAAAAGAAAGAAATCAAAAAGGGATAAAGCTAACCACGTGAGGAGTACTATTTAAATGCCCCTCACGCCCCCTCACGTTATGCTTAGGAAAATTAGGTCAGCTGTCAGAGTTCTCTTCTCACGTCTCTCTCTCGTGTGTCGTCTGCTCCTTTTTGGGTATAAAAGTTCTTTTGGGATCAATTAGAATGATTTGAGTGTGTTTGGTGCTTTCATGGCTTGAACTTTTGAGTATTTTGGAGTTGAGGTAATCATCGTTAATTCATTTTATATGCTTGCATGGATTGTAAGGTATTTTCGATATCTCAGTTATATATTATGAATCTTATCTCTATTTTTATATGTTTAATTCTAGTGAAGTGGAAAGTATTTTCTTTATATACATACGTAAAGAATATGTTTTGCTTAGAGATATGTAGGATGAACTATTCATAATTTATCTTTATCTCTAATATATTGTGAATCTATACATTTGTGGGGAATTGACATATTAAGATGCATGGAAGTAGTTGGGTGATCTTGTGATGATGTGCGGTTGCCTCTACTACTGATCATAGTGGTAAGATTTATTGTGACTCATACTCTAGTGGGGAGTCAGCCTAGACCCAGGAGGGAGGTCAAGGTTTATTGTGACTCACACTTTAGTGGGGAGTCAACCTAGACCAAGGAGGGAGGCCAGGGTTTATTGTGACTTACACTCTAGTGGGGAGTCGGCCTAGACCCATGATGGAGGCCAGGATTTATTGTGACTCAAGCTCTAGTGGGGAGTCGGGATTTATTGTGACTCACACTCTAGTGTGGAGTCGACCTAGACCCAGGAGGGATGCCAGGATTTATTGTGACTCACGCTCTAGTGGGGAGTCGGGATTTATTGTGACTCGCATTCTAGTGGGGAGTCTGCCTAGACCCAGGAGGGAGGCCAGGATTTATTGTGACACTCTAGTGGGGAGTCAGGATTTATTGTGACTCACTCTAGTGGGGAGTCGGCCTAGATGCAGGAGGGAAGCCATGATTTATTGTAACTCACGCTCTAGTGGGGAGTCGGCCTAGACCCAAGAGGGAGGCCGGGATTTATTGTGACTCACACTCTAGTAGGGAGTCAGAATTTATTGTGACTCACATTCTAGTGGGGAGTCTGCCTAGACCCAGGAGGGAGGCCATGATTTATTGTGACGCTCTAGTGGGGAGTCAGGATTTATTGTGACTCACTCTAGTAGGGAGTCGGCCTAGACCCATGAGGGAGGCCATGATTTATTGTGACTCATGCTCTAGTGGGTGTCGAGTTTATTGTGACTCACACTCTAGTGGGGAGTCGGCCTAGACCCAGGAGGGAGGCCGGGATTTATTGTGACTCACACTCTAGTAGGGAGTCAGAATTTATTGTGACTCACACTCTAGTGGGGAGTCAGCCTAGAACCAGGAGGGAGGCCATGATTATTGTGACTCACACTCAAGTGGGGAGTCGTGATGGAGTAATATGGAGGAGTAGGATAGAGGGATCACTTGTGTATTCTTAATGTATTGATTGGAAAACCTTAATATTGTTTGAATATTGTATATTAGCACTGCTTCATTGACTTATAATCCCGTATTGTATATTCTATGAATTAATTATTGGTTACTGGGACTTTATGCTCATCCTATCGATATTTATTTTTTTAAGGAGAGGAATTTAGTGGTTCGAGTTGTGAAGGGGAGGGGCCAATAGTTTGATAGTAGCTATCACTGTAGGCTTAATAATTAAGCTATTTTAAAGAGAAAATGTATATTGCTAGACTTTAGGGCTTGCATACTCTGATTTGCTTTCATCATTATGGTTATGTTGTGATATTCTATCTATGGTTAGCAATTTGTCTAGCGAGTTTTGTGCCCTGGATTAGAATGATATTGAAATTGTGAATGGTTTGTGGGTTGGGTGTCTCACCCATAACTTTTGTGCCCTTGACCTTGAGGATTTAATAATTAATTGTTTTTAAATATCTGGGTTGTTTGGAATTACAAATGATATCAGAATGAATTGCGAATTGCAGAATTAATCATGAATATATTATGTGGTTAAATTTGGTTAGGGGATTACAACTTGGTATCAGAACCTAACGGTTCTCGGGCTTATTTGTGCATTGCATGCATTCCTTTGTCAATATACATTCTCCTTATATATCCTTCCCTTTTTGTTGTTGGCCTCTTATTTATTACTCATCTCCTTTCCTTTATGGTGTTTTCCCTTAGTTGGGGAGAAATGGTAGACGTGAGACATATGACTAAGACATGTTTGAATTTAATGTTTATGTTTGAGAGTCGTGAAACGACTGTGGATTTGATTTACTTTCCTTTAAGGGTTGTTGACTTTATTGTGTGTATAGTTTTGTTATTATCAAATCATGTTATTGTGGAATGGATTGGTTTGTCGAAAGTGGTGCCAACCTAAATTGTAGAGAGGTAATAATTATGCTTTAGAGTTATATGATATCATTGTATAAATGAAATGAGTCATATTATTAACAATGGCACTAGTGGAGAAAAGTAACACAAAAGGTTGCTAAAGTATTTATTGTCTCTTTCTCTATTCAAACCAAAAGGGCATGGGAGCATTAGGGAGATTGAGGTGGTAAAAGAATTTGCTAAAGTATTTTTATAGTAACTGTACATATCCATTGTTATGCCATGATTATCATTTATTGACTATGGTTGTCTATCATATTGTTGTGACTGTGAAGCTTTGATGCCTTATGGGGATGGACTTTGTACTTGCCTTTCTTGTCAAAGATGGTGTAAGTTTATTATAATTGTTCTTTTGTTTATGTTCTTCTTATAAGTTAGAAAAAAATATTTTAAATATGTTATTTGGCTTGTCTGGAGATATTAAATTTCTTGCTCCAACAAAGTATTAATTTTAGAAATTACTGTTTAGCATTCAATTATTCCTTTTTGTCCTTATTTTACTGTTGTGGTGATTTAAAAGTCAGAAAATTTTCAATTCGTGGTCTTTCTATAAATTTGAATTGAGAATAATTTTTATAGTTATCAAATATTTTGAATATAGAAAGGTTGCAAATTATCTAGTAAATATCCATTCCTTTTAATTCTCTTTTACTTATTTGATTTTCAATTGATTCGAATGTGTGCAATTTTCAAATCTATTATATTTTGTTTTACAATTGTATATTTAATACTGAAAAAAAAACATGTATATATATAGTATCTAACAATTCATTTTTTATTGCTAGCAATTGGTTTTTATTGTACTAAATGATTGATTCAAAATTTCCACCTTTATACTGTTTACATTTTCAAAATTTGTTTGAAAATCTAAATTACTTTTTGCTTGTTACCTGAACTTAAATTCAAACTTAAAATTTTCTTCTTTCAATGCTTCTCATTTATTCTTTGATTAATTCCGAAATCTTCATTTTTATTATGCATTACTTTTTAAGATTTGATTTAAACATTTATTTTTGTGTTTATGAGAAATTCAAAATGAATTAATTCACTTAATTTAATATTTAATCTTCATGTAACGACTTATGTCTCTATTATCTCTTATTGTTTTGATTCTATTGATCTAAAAATACGAAATCTCATATATATGATATTTTCTTCTTTATTTGATTCTTCAACAGATCTTAAGATTCTTTATCTACCATTTTAAAAAGTATCTGAAAATAATTATGATATTTAGCAGGTAATAATGAAAGAAAAAAATCAGTAAAAACTTTATTTGAAAGTTTTGTTAGTCAAAAGACTTATGGAAAGAGTATTAGTACTCGTTTAATTCCTTTAGACAATAGTATTTTAAGGCAATTTTTTTTTATTTTTTCCCTATTCGATGTGTTTAATAAATGCAATTTTAAGGTCTACTATCTTCTTGGTTGAAATTGGATTAAAAAAATGTTTTATTAATGTTACAATCATTTTAAATATATTTTATATTTTCTTGATTTTGAAAAGGAATACTTTACATTTCCAATTAGTATGAAGATATATGAAAATATCTGTTTTAAATATTAGATCTCAACTTGATAATTTCCTTTTTCAGATATGTAATTTTGATGCCTTTTATTTTTGTTTAAGGATTTTATCTTAACATAAACATTTTGTAATTATTTTCAACGTGGTACTTTTGTGTTCATTCATTCTTCTTATTCAACTATTTGACACTTTCAAAACATCTGTTTAAAGTTTTATTAGATTTTTTTCTAATCTAATATCAATAGATTCATTTTTCTACTTATTTTATTCAAAATTTGAAATTGCAGGATTGATTTGCTGATACTTTACAATTTTATTTGAAAATAATTATTCTAGTTGACAAACATATGTTTTAAACTGGGTTTAATGTATTTTTATAACTGATTGACATTTTGAAATATCGTACATTTTAATAAAAAAATTATTTAGAAGTAAATATGTGAAATGTGAATAGAGATAACTGTTGGAACTTGTTGGGAAATTAAGTGTGAATTATGAAATATATTCTATTTGATATATTTGTACTTGAGCATTTGATACTAAAAATGATGAGATTAATTGAATGTATTGATACATATATTGTGAAGTGAAGATAGAGGTAATTATGTGAATTCCTTAGAAAATTGATTATGATTTATGAATTTACTTTATATGCAAATAATTCTGAATCTCTCACAGGTATGCTTTTTAAGTTGGATTACTGGTTTTGAGACTTTTTTCTCACCCTGTTGCTGTTAATATTTTTAGAGGATAATATTTGAGCTGAGACGACTGGGAATACTCTGGAGGTTTGGTCATGGCTATTTATATTGTATAACCTCCTCCTCTACTAATGTGTTGAGTTGATGCATATTTCAAATGCAGTGCTCATGTTTAAGCATACTCTGATATTTTAATATTTTCCTATCATGTTACTCTGATATATGTCTATCGATAGTATGATATTATTTGTGAAATTACAAAGTTGAGTGGGCATTTGATCATATACTCTCCGGAAAAATGGTACTTACATTATCAAATTATGAAAGTTGAGTTTGCGAAGAAACATGAATAAAGTTTTTTTGTGTAAGACTAAGATGTATTATTATAAGATTGACTTTTATAAATTAGTTGAAAAGAAGTTGACATAGTAAATTTTTATGATCCATGATAGCTATTTGACTATTTATCTCTTTCAAAACGTGCGATTTAAAGTTCTATTATACTTTTATTATGTTCTATTATTTTTAGTTGATCAAATTCAATTTTCCAATCTTTATGCAATTTTCCTTTGTCTTGTCATTTTAAACATTTCATAGTTGACAAATATTTTAAATTACTTTTTAACCTCTAATAAGTTAATTTCAAGTATGTTAAATTACCAAATTGCTATGTTTGCCTTTTTTAAGCACTTTTTACTTATTGTGGTTACGTGAAAGTACGTGTTGTTAGACTGGCTGTCATCCAAGAGGGGGTGAATTGGGTGTCAGAAAATTTTTCTTTTCGAAACTCAGTTGATTACAAAGTTCAAATCGCGAGTTAATCAAAAAGCTGGAGGTTGAAAACAGATTGCATTCGTGAAAAAAAAATAAGTTAATGAAGATGAAAGAACAGAAAGCACACAACGATTTATCCTGGTTCGGCCCTCTCTGACCTACATCCAGTCCCCAGAGCACCTCTGAGATTTTCAATCCACTATACCATCCAAGTTTAACCAGGTACTTGGAAAACCATTACAATCACAATGTCAACACATACACTTGTGAATCCCATTTCAAGTTTGTTACGGTGGGTATTTGAAAAACCTCATAAATGTTTCCAGGCATTTATGAACCCACTCAAGTTTGCACCATAGGTACTTGAGAAACCTTTACAATCACTCCCCCTTACCACATGTAAGGTTACACTGGGAATCACACTCCCTCACGGACTGCACTTATAACAGAGACCAACATGCTCTATTTTCTCAACTCAAACTCAACCTAACAATCTCAAGATCCCAATCTTGAGTTTCTCATGGAAATACAATGAGTTTGGATGAATCAATAAACTACTCTCTCAAAGAGTGGATAAGCAAACATTGAAGCTCTTCGGAGAAGAAAATATCAGAGTCATGAAGATGTGCTCTGTTTTACGTTCAATGTCTCCATATTCTCCATCTTTTTCTTCCTCTTTCTCTGGCTTGAATACTTTTCATTTATAGCCCAGACTTTGTTTGCTAGTCATTGCTCATAGTTTAAATAGCCGTTGGAGAGAGAGACTCGTATCCATTACTCATATCATAAGCTTTTCATGTCTATCATTAATAGCTGTATGTCCAATGTCTGTGAATTCGTCCGTTGAGAGTCCACACTGGAGAGGAATTTAACGAATCCATTTCTTGTTACTTAGTCAAAGCATAACGCATTTATGAGAGCAGGTGAAATTCAAAATGTCTAAGCACAAAAACTTCTGTAGACCATAGGCGTAGCAGTGTCAGAAGCCGTGTCAGAGAAAAAATGCAACTCGAGTTTTCAACATTTTTCAACTCGAGTTCTATAACATTGAGTTTGAAAGTTATGTAGTAAAACTTCCAGTTCTGAAAAATGAGGACTCGAGTTCTAAAACAAGTGACAAACTGTTCAGATGAAAAGATCCTCGAGACTCGAGTTTGAAAAATCATGAACTCGAGTTTTGGAAAACTTTCAGTGAGGACTCGAGTTTGAATATCAAGTTCTTGCACTGATGAAATTTCGCAAAGCATGGAACTCGAGTTTGAAAAACATAGAACTCGAGTTCTGTGAAAACTTCCAGACATAACTTCCATTTTTGAAATCAAGTTTTGAGTGACAATTGTGGAACTCGAGTTCTAAAAAACTTGAAACTCGAGTTTTATAATGTGACGATAAAACTCGAAACTGAAACCTCAAGTTTTGACTTCAAGTTTTGTGGCACAGTTGTGAAACTTGAGTTTTGGGAAACTTGGAACTCGAGTTCTTGAACTATGAAATACAACTCGAGTTTTGCAAAGTTTATGACTCAAGTTTTACTGAAATATTTGTGAGAAGATTCAATTTAGATAACGAAACTCGAGTTTTGGTAAATGCGTAACTCAAGTTTTACTTCATGACTTCAGCTTACACAGATCACGATCCAACTTTCAACACCTGACTCAGCTTGCAACGATCACAGTCCAGCATTCAGCACCTGACTCAGCTTGCAACGGTCATATCTCTCTCAATTCAACTCCAAACCTTGCAAATAATATATCAAAGGAAAGCCCTGTATGTCTACTTTCAAATTAAACAAGAATCAGTTCAAAATCTGTTATACAAAGAACGTTATAACAGATACAATAGGTCACTGATGAAGCGTTCAAATCGACCTCCAACTTTCGAAAATTATATATCCTTCGTATGAAATGATTTTATGCTGGTTTTGGTGTCTATGAACCGCAATTTGAGTCTAGTTTCATATGAAATTGGTTTCATATCAATCGGATTTTTATTTTGGGAGATATGAGCAAAATACCAGACATATATCGAGCTGACAGAAAACAGAGATGCTGAAACTCGAGTTCTGATTACTTCAAAACTCGAGTTTTGAGTCCTGGAGGTGAAACTCGAGTTTTGGATGACCCAGAACTCAAGTTATGACACTGAGAACTGAAAACGAGTTTTAAATTGCCCAGAACTCGAGTTTTGACTCTGAGAAGTTGAAACTCGAGTTTTTGATGATCCAGAACTTGAGTTTTGGCATTTCTTCTTCCTGGAACTCAATTTTTGCTTCAGGAAGCTCCAGAAACTTATCAAACTCGATTTTCATCTTCAAGAAATGATTTTGAGCATCCAAATAAAGCTTAGATGAATGGTAACTCAATGAATGATGATATAACATCTATTTTAAAAACATTTTATCATTCAAATTGAGTTATTTAATCACATCATCTTCCAATTTAAAAGGATGCACAAATATAGCAGAAAATCAATATACATTATAAAAACTTTTTGCTCTATTATATTTGACATCATCAAAACTAATCATATCTAACATGTGTACCTTCAACATTTATGTGAATCTATTATGATAAGTTATGTACTCCTGGTGCATTAATGAACTTTTTGAAAATATCGTACCGTATTGCCTTATAGGGGAAAGAATTTAGTGGTTGCTTTCCGTGTCAATGTTATGATTTTGCTTGTTGTTGTTCATCGCCTCATGAATTAATGATGCATGAATTGTTTTAAGTTTTTTTATATACATGTACATGTTGTGATTAATCATTTGTTTACTTTCTCCCTAAAAGTTTGGGCACCCTTAAAGGAATGGTTAATGTATAGATTGATTGTGAGGGTCAACATACTCTTTTAGCAAAACCTGAACGGATTTTAAATGTTATGGATAAACAATTGCTACATAAAAACATTCACTTGTTTAAGGTTTTTTTTGAAAGGAATGTTACTTTTTAATGTTGCAAGAGAAATAGAAGAGCGAATGTGTCATTGATGAGCCTTGTCGTAGGGGCAATCAAATAAAAACTAAGCTAAATGCAATATTATGCACTAACCTAGGCCGATCTCTATGTGAAGCCTATATTTAATTCCTAAGTAATTTAATGCAAATAATAAATTAACTAAGAATTATCAAATTGATTTTTCTAATTAATTAAAATAAATGAATGCAATTAAATTCGATAAATAGATGTCATAGGTGATTGAATCCACTAACCTTCCTTGTCCAATTTTAATATTAAATTCTTCTTTTAACTAAGCACAAGGATTAGTAAGAACCCTTACTAATTAATATTCTTAACCTTTTAATTTAATTTGAACCTAGACTCAATCAATCAATTAGAAATATCGTAGTATTTAGCTCATGTTAGATCTATAAAAGATCCTCTTTACCTTCAATTAATTCCTAGAAACCTAGCAAACCAATTGATCTCAAGAGAATAAAAGAAAGCAATTGAATAACAAAAGTAGTTCTATAGTTCAATCACAATCCAAAGTACCAATCTAACACAAGTATCACAATACAAATTACATCAATCGATCATAGGGCTTGTTTGGAAACCCATTCTGAAACCTAGGTTTGGTTTCAAAACCTAGGTTTTGACCCAAAACTTAGGTTTTGTCCAAGTACAAAATTTTTTCTGAAAAGCTATTTTAGTTACAAAACCTCAGTTTGAAATCTAGGTTTTCTCTTTTCTACTTTTTCCTCTTTCCTACTTTTTTCCTTCTTTCTCTTTCCTCTTTCCTACTTTTTCTTTCTTTCTTTTTCCTCTTTCCTATCCACTCTTTTACCTCGAAATCCGTAAAAGCTAATAACTTCCCAAACATAAATCACTTTTCAAAACCTAGGTTTTACCTTGGAATCTGTAAAAGTTATTTTCCAAAATCTATTCTCCAAAACCTAGGTTTTGCCTCGGAATCTGTAAAAGCTATTCTGAAAAGGATTTCCAAACAAGCCCATAATCATCTTCCATATATAAATCATAAACTCTAGCCATCTAGAATTACAATCTACACATATAGAGATTGGAAAGTGAAATTAAAATAAAAGAACACCTTTAATTGCTTAAGAACTCAGGTTAACTTTTTCATCACCATTGGACAGATGAATTTAGCTCCCATTAATTTTCAAATTTTGTGGCTGGCGGTGTATTGATGGAATAATGAATGGAGAATGATGAAATTGAATGGATAATGGAAGGAGTAGGCGTCCTGCACCAAGGATGAAGAAAGAATGAAACTCTCCCCACGTGGCTGCGAAATCTTGAATGAAAATGAAGCATTTCACGCGGCCACCAAAAACGGATGGAATCTTTGATGAATAGTGGCGGCTTGCTTATGCTTGTGCGCTGGAATGAATGTATATATACCGATAAGAGACCTAAAATAAAAGAGTAATAATGATATAATAAATGGATTTGATTTTGATCCTTGATTAGAATTTTAAACTCAGAATCTTAGATTTTTTAATTTAAACTCATAATCTTAGATTTTCCAATTTGAATTCGAAATCTTAGAGTTACTAATTTGAATTCAAAATCTTTTAAAATTATGTTGATAAATATATTTAATATGAATTTATCTTCTGATCCTAATCTCTTCCAGGAATACCCTTAATTAGCTTTAATTTCATATAATAATCATTAATAATAATTAATGCAATTAAACTCAATAAAAGCCAATAATAGCACTAAAATCTCCTGAAATTCTACAAATTCACCTAATAAAATATTATTATTTCAGTCATAATTTCCCCAATTTATCTAGATAGGTGTGAATCCCTTGCTTTGTGTTTGTGGCTTGATATTGTGTGATTACTGTGTTCTAACATATGGAAATTTTGTTGCTTCATATCCGGTAAATTGTGGGGATTAGAGTTGTTATAGGTGTCTTTCATTTATGTGCTTTCTATAATCTTCCTATGAATTTTGAGGGCAAAATTCTATTTAGGTGGGGAGAGTTGTAACATCCTAATTCTTATTTAGAGGATTTGATTATCTTTGAGAAATAATTATTTATTCAAATGATTTGTTTGTTATTTAGAAATAATGATATAATCTTTTAGGTAATCTTTTGAATAAAAAGAATTTATGATATTGTGATGCATACAAATCAATGAGGATTGTGTGTGATATTGTGTGTATAAAAAAATAAAAGAAAAAGAAAGAAATCAAAAAGGGATAAAACTAACCACTTGAGGAGTGCTATTTAAATGCCCCTCACGCCCCCTCACGTTATGCTTAGGAAAATTAGGTCAGCCGTCAGAGTTCTCTTCTCACGTCTCTCTCTCGTGTGTCGCCTGCTCCTTTTTGGGTATAGAAGTTCTTTTGGGATCAATTAGATTGATTTGAGTGTGGTTGGTGCTTTCAAGGCTTGCACTTTTGAGTATTTTGGAGTTGAGGTAATCATGGTTAATTCATTTTATATGCTTGCATGGATTGTAAGGTATTTTTCGATACCTCAGTTATATATTATGAATCTTATCTCTACTTTTATATGTTCAATTCTAGTGAAGTGTGAAGTATTTTCTTTATATATATACGTAAAGAATATGTTTTGCTTAGAGATATGTAGGATGAACTATTCATAATTTATCTTTATCTCTAATATATTGTGAATCTATGAATTTGTGGGGAATTGACATATTAGGATGCATGGAAGTAGTTGGGTGATCTTGTGATGCTGTGACTTGTGTAATGTATTGTGAATTTATTCGCGGTTGCCTCCACTACTGATCATAGTGGTAAGATTTATTGTGACTCACACTTTAGTGGGGAGTTGGCCTAGACCCAAAAGGGAGGTTAAGGTTTATTGTGACTCATACTCTAGTGGGGAGTCGGCCTACTGATTGAGCTTTAATTATGTTAGTTTTCCTCTTGAATTTCCAGAGTCATAGAGTCAATTTTGGCCCATTCATGACCTTTTTGTGCTTAAATTGTGATTAGGAGTTGTTGAATTGGATTAATGTAATTTTGGGGTCATATGCCATGAATAACAATATATTTGTGCCTTAATTCCTTCATGAGCAAGTGATACTGCCAAAGTTTGTTATTTCATTTCAGGAATTCCGTGCAAAAGGGCAAAGACAG
>JANTPZ010112277.1:0-10456 GCA_025593235.1 Vachellia pachyceras | reverse complement strand
CACATTATTTATTTTAATATATTTTCTCCATTTAATTATCATAACCTTTGTATGTTTATTATGATAATTGCATCCATGGGCAAATTATGAATATTGTCCTAAATGTCCCTGGTCGGTTATCTCTGTGGGAACAAAGATAAAGTAAGACCAGTATGACTTTGATAAGGTATGGAGATACGAGTCAAAGTCATAGGCACTTGTAAGAGTACAAGGTGCTTGACCGACCCGCTATATGGATTAAGTCATTAGCTTATCTTATATGTAATCATGTCACAATACCCTTTGACCTGAGATCATCATGGATTCCTGCATGAAAGTCACTAAGCTTTTACCTAGTCAAAAGTCACCTTTAATTCGGTGATGATAAAGGCTATAATCGGGCTTAATGGTTTTCATGTGGAGAAATGTGAGTGATCAAGATGGGATTTGTCCCTCGCATTATTTGAGAGATATTATTGGGCCCATCGATGAGTGAGTCTGAGAAATGTATGGCCATGCTGTAACGAAAAAGAGTTTTCATTTCTTTGATCAGACCACTTAAGGATCGAGAAAGTAATGGTCGGGAATAGGAGGATGACATCATCCATGCATATCCTTGACCGAGATATCGCGTGATAAAAGGGACGTGATGTGGTTGCATAAAAGGTTACATCGTGTTAACGATCCAGTATGATTTGGGTAGTCATAATGTCTTGTTAGAGACCGCTTGCGACTTGCGAGCTTATGGTGAGATTAGCACACTGCCAACTTTATATGGGCCTACAAGGTCACACGCAAGAACAGCCCAACATAAGCTTTATTTCTAGGGTTTATTCGAATTTTAAATATACGTGTATATATGTTGAAATTCGAAATTGCACAATATTATATAAATAATATTTGTGTGTGTTAGTTTAATTTATTTGATAAATCAAATAACTAGCATCGATTTAATTTATAAAGATAAATTAAATCTGTTGGCTCATTATTTGGATTAATTAAATGGATATGATTTGATCAGATCAATTTAATCCAAATTAAAATTGCAAAATTTGAATTTCACATTTTGAATTTCAAATCTGAATTTCAAGATTAGATCTAGAACATCTTTTGAAATCCGAATTTCAAGATTAGATCTAGAATATCCTTTTGAAATTAAAATTCAAGTCTTTCAATATTAATAAAAGATTAATCCTTGATTATGATGCACTTTATGAGCTTTATAAATATAAGTGCTCGTGAACAAAAGAGGCATCCCATTCTGAATTTGAATTCGCTCTTGAGCCACAAAACCCTAGAGAGAGAGAGTGAAACAAAGAGTCGCTAGCACGCTGCTATTATTGGAGACCGTTTGCGTGGATACCGATAGAGGGAAGCGATTGAAAGAACGTTGGCTCCTCGTGATCGGAACCAAGAGCGCAGAAGTTTGTGGAGTTTGAAGAGATTCATACGCAAAGGAAGGGACAATCTCGAAACGCAAAAGGTACGCCTTCATCTCCTCGATCCAAACGCTTTTAACAGATC
Organism: Vachellia pachyceras; assembly: GCA_025593235.1. Lineage (NCBI taxonomy): Eukaryota > Viridiplantae > Streptophyta > Magnoliopsida > Fabales > Fabaceae > Vachellia > Vachellia pachyceras. The sequence goes on along the minus strand of JANTPZ010112277.1, from coordinate 8,953 downwards.
TGTATTCGGGATTAGAAAATTTTAAATTCCGCTGCTTGTACGTCCTAATCCCAACACATAGGTATGTAGAAGAATCTTTATAGAGGATTTTAATCTGTTTAGATTTTTTATTTGGGTCCATTATGATTTTATCATGATTTTTCTTTGATTTCAAACTCAACCCTCACTATTTTGGAATGGGAAGCCAATTAAAGCGTTGTTGAGCAATTTTATCTTTGGGAGTATCATTATGCAACCCAAAGTATGAAGGAGAGTTATTTAAAGTCTCATAAGATTGTTTGAGTATTATTACATTAATGTGTAATTAAATTAATTGTATAGATTGATTGTATTTGGTGACTAAAGCCAAATTTGGAATGGGAAGCCAATTAAAGCGTTGTTGAGCAATTTTTCTAGGTTTGGGAGTATCATTATGCAACCCAAAGAATGAAGGAGATTTATTTAATGGCTCATAAGATTGTTTGAGTATTATTACATTAATGTGTAATTAAATTAATTATATAGATTGATTGTATTTGGTGATTAAAGCCTTGGCTATGGATTATTATGGTATTATACCAATGCTTTAGCGTGAGGTAACCACTTTCCACTTATTATGCATGCTTAGAACATATTTGTGAGTGATTTTGGATTTAATGTGATAAAAATACTATCATTTGATAAACTATTAAAAATTTTATTGTGAAAGTATTGATTCAAAGATGTGTTAAAATTGCAATGTGAGCTAAGCTTTTGATAAAACATTGTTGTGATTATTTTGAAATCTTTGAGCATAAAGTAGATGGTTGAATTGTAACATTGTCTATGCATGTATAGATTTGTATGCATATTGATGTTGGTAAATGGTGCATGTGCTTTGCCCAAGTAGTGGAGAATGATGATTTGTGATAATGGGAGAGGAGGATGTTGTGATTGAAGGAAGGCTATTAAAGAGGAAATAAGGGGGTGATTATCTAGCATGCTCATAGAGGAAATAAGGATAGAGGACTTTTGGTTGTACACTGAATGATTCTATGCCCATTGTGTTTGTAACATTCAAAAAAAAATTAAATTATATAAAAGCTGCCACACTTTTGTGTGTGGCAGGTTGGGAAGTGGGTGGTGGTGATAATTCACTATCACCATCAATGCTCTCTGTTAATATAAAAAAAATTCCAGAAGCTTGTGTACACGGCAGCTGATGCAGGGGAGGGTGGAGTGTAGGCGTAGGTAAAAAAAAATTTTATGGCTTGACATGGAGGAGTAAGGGGGTATTATAAATACCCCCATATACTCCCTTTCTTGCACACATACACCACACACAAGAACAACCGAGAGAGGGAGCAGAGAGGAATGCCGAGAGAGAAGAGAGGGAAAGGAAAGAGTGTAGAGAGCTACTTTCTGGTCTCAAGGTTATGTTTGTGGGATTATTTAGGTAAGTAGAATGATTTATTTTCAGAAAAATTCTTTTACGAGAGTGTTCTATATATTTTTCTCTTCATTTTGTTAGTAATATTATGTTTATTAGAGAATATTTTAGGAACTAGATTTTTTATGTAGTTTGAGTTTTATTCGTAGAAGGCCATAAAATTATATATTCTATTTTATAACTATGTTATATAAGGTTATGTTTATTTATTTGATGCCCTAAGTATTTTAAAAATTTAGTTGTGTTAAAAAGAGATATATTTTTGGATATATATGGTATTTTAACTAAATAAATATAAGTAAAAAATGTAGGGGATGATTTGCGGATATATTTGAGTAGCCTAGAGTTGTTATTTTATCACAAGATTTTATAAATAAATTTTCATGAAAAACTCTTAAATCAATTTTGAGGTATTTAAAAAAATGGTGTGAAAATTTTAATTGGTATATTGGAAATGTTATTTATATTTTAACCGACTTACATTTATTATTTTGCTATCATAAGATTTTATAATAAATTTTTTTACTATAATAGATTGTGAATAATTTTATATTATGTAATTATTTATGTAAATTTTGTATTAAATTGTATTTACATTACTGTGTAGATTAATTGGTTACTGGACCGTATTTGGTTGCTTGATTCTCAAGGCTAGTGGGATTTAGCTTAGAATTAAGGTAACCGGGATTAATTTTTTTTATATGCTTGCTGTGGACAGTAAGGTGTTTTCTAACCCTTACTTTCTTTATGGAAAAATTTAATTGTGATCTAGATGATTTTACATATTTTTGTATATGACCTTATTCAATGAAGCAGTGTATTTTTGAACTGTATAAGTGTTTGTTATATATGAAATGCTTTGACATCTGTGATGAATGATATGATTATGGCATGGCATTGGAACTGTATGGATGATGGATGTGCATGTATATTATTATGTGTTATATTGTGGGGTTATTTTCGAGATGAACGAAGAGTGGTGAATTATGGTGCCCCTCAACTTTTGCTAATCCTTGGCCCGGATTTAAGCTAAGTTGGTGTGGGTGGACACCTCCTTACCTTGGCCTGTTGTAGGTGGTATGGGAGAGACAGTGTTCTTGAAGTGACTAGCTAGCCGTTGGCCAGGTATACTAGCACTGATAGGCTGTACCATGTCCAGAAGTTATAAGGCGGAGCAAGTGGATTGGGGGTTAATTGCTTTTAATAGATATTATATATTGAATGATTAGTTTTATGCTGACAAACCTGCTTCGCTGACTTGCATTCCTATCCTGCATATGTTAAAAATTGATTTTGGTTACTGAGACATCATGTCTCATCCCGTTATTATAATTTTTTTAGGCGATACCTCTAATTCTGATATAGGCCGTGGGAAGCAGCCAGAGGCATAGTTATTAAGCCTTTTAGGCTCTTTTTGGTATTGGTGTTGTATTGAATTTTATATTGTCATATAGGGCCCATTATATTGATGCATTGTATTTCAGGAAGGTCAGCAAGAACTTGTGGGCCCGTGATGTTAGTTCATTTTTTTGTGCCAAGCGATTCGGATTTTATAAGACAATTTGTGAACGGATCGTGTGACAATGATCCGAGGTGCCTTATTTAATGAAATTGCTTCCGCGAAATTATGTGGTTATTTAATTATGTTGATTAAATTATTATGATATAGAAATGGTCTTTTCAGTGTTATTAGGGCCCATGACACCCCTTTTTGTTAGGGAAAGAACCCATGATCCAAACCTGTGCTTTATGGATATGACCAACCCACATTACTTGAACGATTAGCATTGTGGATATCTAATAGTTATATGGAACGCTATAACCAATGGGTGAACCTCATATATTGAAGTTGTGATTCTTGTTAAAGGAATATAGTTATGTACGAAAAGCTTAGCATTAAGCCATCGATTAATTATTTGTATAAAGGTTGAAAGTTTTGATCTAATCAATTTTTTTTCATTCGAGTTAATTTTGTGTTAAAGTGATGATTATGGAGTAAGTAATCGATTTAACAAGGTCGTTGTTACATTTTTGTATCAGAGCCACCACTATTCTTTTCTTAATATTTGTATTGCATCACATTTAGTAGCAATATACCTAATACTCACACATCCTTCCCATCGTTTATTGTCTTAGCTTGTTTGTTTATCTTTTCTGGTGGGTTGCATCCTTAGGGGGAGAATGGTGTGAACCTGATCAAGACAATCAGGCATAGGAGGTAATGCTCATCATAATCCACCAAGCTTTAACTAGGCTACTCTTCTCCATTAGTTGAAGGAATTGGTGGTAAATGTAGTTGATGAGAGAATACAAAAGTTTCAAGAAGAAATATGGTAGGGAAGGAGTGAAGAAATTCAGATGGAAAATGGATATAACACACCTAACCCTCCGACCTTTAATGCTAGAAAGGACACAATAAAACCAGAACCTTAGATTGATAGGTTAGAAACCATCTTTAATGTAGTGAATATTAATTCCTACCAGATAGCTAGGGTAGCTATTTGTCTTCTGAAAGACAATGCCAAGTTAGGTGACTGGTGTAGTGGGGTCAGATGACTCCTATTGCACTACGGAGCAATTTAAACAGAGATTCCTGGATTATTTCTTTTTGGAAGTGCTGGGACTTAAAAAGGAATCTGAATTCTACATGTTGAAGCACGGAGAGATGCACGAGGATGACTTCATCTCCACCTTCATTAACCTCTCCAAGTACATATCATATCTATCACATATGATGGGTGGAAAGGTCTTGAAAAGGTCAGACTGGAGTTGAAATCATTCCTAGCTCTACATGGTATAAAGAGTTTTGATGAAGCATGTGTGAAGTTGACCATTGCAATTAGGAGGCTTAGAGAGGCTGATGCAGCTAAACATCAGCAAAGGTAAGGAAAGCCTTCTAACTTCATCTAGCCATCTAGAAGCATGATGAATAGGTCTAGGTTCAATGCTAGTAGCTCAAGGAAGAGCAAATCTTGGGTGTTTTGATAGTTTTATATTAAGACACCTAAGAAGGATGGGCCAGCGATCACTCTGAATTTTTGGAAGATGCATGACTTAGGTTTTTGATAGGTTTGTACCTACTTTTAGTTGCCTAAAGCATGTTCCAAGCATATTAGCATACTTCCTTTTTTCCAAATATATTTTAGACTAGAAAAGCCCAAGTCAATTAACCCATTATAGAGGAAACCCTTAAATGCTATATACCCATGGATGCTATGGTAAGAGGCACACTAACGTTCTTGGGAAGAGATTGTGGCATTAAAGTCTCTTGCAAGCAGCTATACGTCATTTGAAGAAATTGGGAGATATGAAGATCCCACCAGGGATTAACCCGAATGGAGGAGGTGGCACTCTTATAAACAATGGTAAAAAGAATAGGTGATTTCCCATGTCGTCACTAGTGCTAAAGTGGATGAATTGCTTGTGATTAAACAAAATGTCAACCTTTATAGCATCTATCCATAATAACAATATTCCTTCAGAATAACCTACAGCTTCAACACGGTGCGAATTAGAATAGCCTAATTCTTTAATAACATGACCAACCATCATTCCAAAGATCCGTGATTCCAAGAGAACAACTAAATTTGGTCAATACTCATAGAGGAGGGATTGAAGATCCCTATGGAATGTCATTGACCCTACAACTTGGAAATTCCAAACAAAAATGTACTTATTCATTTTAAATGAAGAGAGACTTATGACTCTGTCTTTGATCTCTCCTAGGCTGAATCATCATCTAGGCTTGACTCTATGGCTTCCAAAAAGGTTAGCTCTTCATCAGAAGTAATTGGAGCACCAAGAGACTCAGCTAAGCTAAAACCTTGGTGAGCTCCTTCGATGGTGTCCCTATCTCAGGCTTCAATTTAGCTTTGAGACCCTTTAGTTGTACATTGGGATTCATATTGGGTCCCACTATAACATAATTCTTATCCGATGGTTTGGGCTCAAAGTTTTCTTAGCCAAATACTGTGGGTAAATTGGGTTGTAGGAGAGAGGGTTCAAAGGTAATGGGTTTCGGGCAGATGGTTGTATGTTTTGTCCTGGGTGTTCTACAGTTGTCAGGTGTAGAGACAGTTGTGTGTTTGGTTGGGTATAGTGTTGAGGTAAGACAAATATTCTATAAGCAAGGGAGTAAAAAATAGTATTAGAGGTTTTAGAAGCTTATTTGGATTTGGTAACCATGGTTTTCTTGGGGCTAGATTGTTTAGCATATTTCCATGTTTTAGATGGCATTGACTTAAGATCCTTTCCACGTTACAGCTCACTTCTCACTATATCAGAAGATGGGACATGGGTGGTTTTCTCGTTATCATCTGAGTGGGTAAGCATTCTAAAATGACTACCACCTTTTTCATGATTAGGGATACTGTGCTCAACCTTCTTTTTGCTACTTTTGCTAAATCTCCCATTCATGGTAGGTGCTTTCATCTATGCTCTAAAAAGTTGGTCTTCTCTAGCTTGGATTCACTTGCCTCACTATCCAAAGCGGCCAAAACTAAGGAGATAGTCATAAGAGTTTTTTCCTATGGAACAGCAGAGGTGGGAGTCAGGGACAGACCTGGGACCCTAGCTCAGGGGTGCAAACTAGGAGAGAAGTAGCCACTACGCAGTCCATCGGTAAATGAAGAGAAGTAGATCCACTCAGCACATCTAAAAACTGGAAACATATATATCAACGGCGGACAGAAGAGGAGTATACTCATAATCACAGAGAAGCAAATCTAGAATCATCAAGGAGAGGCAAATCTAGAATCATTGAACTTGACTAGAAGCAACCACACAACCAAACACAGCAGGCACAATGGATAGCGGATGATATCGACAAAGATGACTAGACGGTGGACCAACAGCTGATACATGCAACTTAACAGATCCAAGGGTTTCAGCCGAACGACTGGACAACTAGAGGTAGGTTTTTCCTTTTCTTTTTTTGGAATTTTTATTTAAAATTTTAGATACCCTTTTTGCCCCTTAACTATAGCATTTCCTTCCTTTTATGTCCTCCTAAGAAAATTATTTTAAATTGGGCTTATTCTTTGCTTATTTTAAGAAGATTTTGGGCTAAAATTTAGTGGGTTCAAGATAAGTTAAATTTATTGTTAATATATTTTGAGAAGAATTTGAGTAAAAATTTAGTGTGTTCAAAATTATTAAATGAGTGGGTGCAAAATAAATCACATAGTGCAATATATACCTAATTTTTTGGAAGTCACCGGCTACACCTGGTGAAACCAATGTAGGTCCACCATACTACTGCAGCTTGATCGAGCAAGATGCCTTTAAGTGGTCGTAACGACCATAATGGTAGCAAATTGTAGGAAGCCCTTCACATTTGACAAACTGTGTTACTTCTCAAGCCTAATTTTAGAGATTAATGGCTTGATGAGGTGTATTTTTACATCAAGCCAACCAAAATGCACCTTATCTACTCCTTCCATATTGTACTCGATTTTCAGAGCCTGACTAATCACCTCACCAATGGCCTTTAAAACACTCTTATGATAGTAATGGTACGGGAGCTTTAGAAGATGATCCTAGCTGGAAACTTGCTTTCTCTCAAGGTTCATTGGTGAGAATGTTAGCTCCCATGGATGAACTGTTAAGTAGTGTCCTAGCACCACACATGGGCTTCAGGCATGGCTTTCTGGTAGTTAGACTCTTCCTTAAACTTAACCATGAAGCACCCTCCATCAAGCTCGGTCAACTTAAAAGTTCCCATAGGTTTCCAGAAGTTAATGATCTTATGTATAGTGTGTCTTGTCGAACAAAGTGACCTAAAATCTTTACCTCAATTGCATATCGCATGCATGGGTCATAAAATCCTTCATACGTCGAGAGAAAGTGATAGTTGGTATGAGTCCTTCCATGGTAATATGAACATCATTAACTGAGACTTGAAGATCAAATTTCTTAAGAATGTTGATTGAGCTTTATTTATACTATATTTATGCTTGAATTTCCAAAGTTTTTGATTCAATTTCAGCCCTTCATGACCCTTCTTGTGCTTAATTTGAGATTTAGAGTTGTTGATCTTGATTAGTGTGATTTTGGGTGCATTTTCCATGAATAATAATATAATTGTACTTAATTTCCATCATGAGCAAGTGATACCTCAAATATTTACTATTTCATTTCAGGAACTCTAGTCAAGAATAAGGAAAGCAGCTCTATGAAAGTTCACCGCAACGTAATTCATAGTTCACCGCGGCCAAAGTTCAATCAGGCGAGTAAGAAATCTTGGGAGAGGTTTACTGCGGCGAATATCGCGAATCAGTAATGAATCAGGCTCCAAATGGAAATAAAACCTGACCCATCTTCTTGGATCCAACCCTAGACGGTTGGTATATGCCAATTAGGGTAAGGTTCGAGCAGAGAGGGCAGGAAGAGGTAGAGAACACTCACACTTCACATTTTCTCTCATTCTCTCTTCTCAAACAACCCTAATCTCATTCCATCTCATCCCTAATCCATCCATGCACCTCCAATCATCCATCCGGAGTTCGAGTTCACTACACATGAGCAGCTGAGCATCTCTCTTCCTCTTGGAGATGAAGTTGGCCTGAGTTCGATGTTCTGAAAGGGGAGTATTAATTTTAATCTGTGTTTATGTTATGGATTACATAGTTGCTGAGTTAGAACTTGTAATTTGTACATAAATGCTTGGTCATGGTTGAGCCAAACTTGGATTATTTGTGCATTAAACTTGCTTTGTGTTTGACGTGATAGAGTGAAGTCTCATTTCTACCTATTCAATGAGATCTTTATTGCTCTCTTCTATCTTCCTAGTTGTGCTTGATTTTAGAGGCGATATTGTGTTGAATTGAATTTTTCACTTTGTGACTTCCGTACACACTAAGTATTTTTAAAGAGTTTCATGGAATGGAGTTCATTACATGAAATTTCTAACCCAACAAGTTATTGGGGTTTTTATTAGGAAAATTAGTGCAAAAACTATTACTTTCCTTAATCTTTTGTGAACTACGATAGCCTAACTCATTTTCAAGAGGAAATCCATCAACCAACACCTTTTACACTTCAACGCTGCTTTTACTGTCTTACTCAATTAAAAATACCAAAAAAAAAATTATTTTGTAATTAGCCTTAGTACATAGTATATTTTGAATCAAAAAATGATTTTCAATTATAAGAGAAACTTAATCACAATCGAGGTAACTAGTGGTATAAACAGCTTTGTAGAGAACAACCATGGGTTGTGTAATATCCTCATTTTTCGGTAACTGAAGATGATGGCTAAACGAAGGGCTACAGAGTGTTCAAGGGTCCGGAGAATAAATAGAAGTATAAGAGATGCCAAATATGCCATTTTGCAAGTAAATAAAATGTAAGAGTAAAATGGTCATTTTGATAAAAAGTCAAGGGCATTTTGGTAATTTTGACCAAAATACCGAAAAATGACCTGAGGCACCAGGAGATAGAGAAAAATTCATTGATCATCAATTGAGACTCAGTTAAGGTTAAATGGACAAAAATGCCCTTTGTGGGACATTTTTACGATAATTAATATTCTGGCTATTTAATGAG
>JANTPZ010112273.1:0-10306 GCA_025593235.1 Vachellia pachyceras | reverse complement strand
CTCATTTTCGGGAAAATCGCCTTAATCGTACTTTGGGCAATAATTTTGTAAAATACTATAAATTCCACTAAATTTCTATAGACTCTGCTTTTTGGTCTTAGGGAACTCTTGATACCTTAAATAAATATTTTCAACCTTAAATCTTTAAAATTCCATAATTCCTTATCCAGAACGAATTTCAACAATCGGTTGAATTTCTGGTAATCAGTGAGTTTTGCTCTATCTCTTGGCCATTTGTGACTTTTTCTGATTTTTGGTCAACTGTTTAACTTTTTGACTTTGATTTTTTCAAATGACCAAAATGCCCTTACACTTTATCTTAATGACCAAAATGCCCTTTCACAGTCAAACTTTTCATAAATTCCCATTTTGCCTTAAACCTTTTTGCCCTTGATCTTTTGGTTTCTGTCCCTTTGGGCAACTTCCCAGGAGGTCACCCATCCTGAAATTGCTCCCGGGACGAGCACGCTTAACTTTAAAGTTCTTACCGACTTCCATCCACCAGGCCAAATCTGATTCTGCGACTTCCGGCCTAACAGCAATCAACTTTTTCCGTACTTTCTATCTGTGGGTTTTAACTTGATTTTTGACTACTAGTCTGACCTCTTTTATCCAATGACCATATTGCCCTTGGTCTTTATACTTAATGATATTTATGTCCCTGGCTTACATTCTTAGTAATTTCAAAGCCTTAGGACTAATTTGACCAGGGTCTTATTGGTCTACCGACATCTCTTCTTTTTGTACCTTTTATTTCTGGGCCTTGTCTTATTACTTAACTAACGATTTGGCCTCTATGTCGGTTTACAGAAAAGGGTGGATATTACACTTAGTGTGTGTATGGAAATCGCAAAGTGCAAAATTCAACTCAAAACAACATTGCCTCTAAAATCAAGCACAACTAGGAAGATAGAAGAGAACAATGAAGATTTCATTGAATAGGTAGGGATGAGACTTCATCCTATCACGTCAAACACAAAACAAGTTCAATACACAAATAATCCAAGTTTGGCTCTACCAAGACCAAGTATCCAAGATATAGTTTGTATGTATGCAAGTATGAAGATATGTGTTTGATAAAGATTCATACATATGCTTGCATACATCTCTTTTAAACTCTTGCACTACAAAAGCATTGACATTTGTAGTTTTCTATAATGTGTATTCAAGAACTCCTTTCATCACTCCATTTCATTATCTTTGACTCCCATTATCCATTTTAACCCCGAAAGCCCTCTTGATTTACATTTTATTGATCTTGTAGTGGAGAGGTAGAATGATTACAAGCATATGGTAGAGATTGAGTTAAGCAGACCATGAGTGAAATTGTCATGGATAAATGAGCTAAGAGATAAACACATTTCCCTTGAGAGGGAGTCTCTTTTATTCAATCTCTTGAATTACACTCTCACAGAGATCATCTTACTAATGCCTTTTCCTTGATCCCTGTTGATTCATTGGCAAGTGCTTTAACTGATTTCTGATATCATGTACATATGTTTAACAGATTCTGAATGCATTAATCATTAACAGTTTTTCAAGACAAAAGCTTTGTCCAAGTGTACAAAGGTTTTAAATGTGGGGGAATTTGATTGAGCTATATTTCTTTATTACTTTTGCTTGAATTTCCAAAGCCTTTATTGCAATTTTGGCCCATCATGACCCTTCTTGAGCTTAATTTGGAAACTAGAGTTGTTGGTTTTGATTAGCTTGATTTTGGGTGCAATTGGCATGAAATATGATATATTTGCACTTAATTCTAATTATAGCAAGCGATACTTCAAATGATTGCTATTTCTAACTTGTTCGCCGTCTAGCATACCGCAAGCGTACAGGTTGCAGGTAGTATAAAAATATCGTTCCCATGAGAACTAACACATGAGCGAGATAATAAATGCAATTATGTAATTAATTAGGTTGAGTGAATCAATTAAGTAATTATGTCCTAATGATTTACCAAATTCAATAAAAAAACTAACAATAAAATGAGAAAGACAAATTAGAATTTTAATTCAGAGATTAGAGATGCTTAGGATTATTTTTCACCATTGCAATTCATGAGATTTAAATACATACAACCCTATTAATGATTAAATAACATTATATGCTTGTCCAAGGTTTAAAAAGCAATTGATTAAGCTTTCTCAAATCATAACCAAATTAATACCCTCAATTAACATGCACAATCTCTTGCTACAGTTAAAAGAAACTAATCATTACATAACAACCTTAATACGACAATGCTAGGTTAGTAACTATATCTCTATGTTACCAACAAACCATCCATTTGATTACTAAACTTCAAATGTAGCATAATTTTATCTAAGTCCTACAATTAAATTAACTCTCTCAAGCTTAATTTAATTGGACAAATCAATTTAAGTGGTGGCCAATCAATTATAAGCATTAGGCACAAGATAAAATTTAATTATAATTGTCACTAATCACTAAAGAGAGTAGTATACAATCTCAATCCATACAATGGTTCAAAATAATCCTAGTGCATATTACTTAGCTACTAAACATTTCAGCCATAAGAGCAAGGCATTGAGGAATTAAATCCATGAAAGGGGAAGCAAAAGATTTACAACGGTGTAAATGATGAATTAGAGAGTTCCCTATGCCTTATGTGTTATAGAGAAAATTAAGTCCAATGAGTCAGCCGCTTCACACCGGAACCAGAATCAACTCCTCGTCTCTGTCCCTTTTCGTTGCTGCACTCGACTCATCATGGTAAGAATTGAACCAGTGTCTCTGTTCTTCTACTAGTTGATCGTTGTAGCTCTCCTCGATATGTCACACTAGTACAGTCGACACCACAAGCACAGTCACTCTCAGCCCAAGCTTCTCTCTGGTTCTCCTCGGGTTCCCAGCACAATGATGCTTCTTACCCCTACACATAGCACAGTTGCCTCTCCAACTCGTCTCTTCCTCTCGTAGGTTCTATATAAGTATTTCTTACATCGTTAACTTTTAGAAGTCTCATTTTCTAAAAGGTCTCACTTATCAAAAAGTGTAACATAGTGACATATCATGTGAATAATAATAACGATTTCATAATAATTCATATAAACTAAACATGTCACATTTCACACAATAATACACTAAGTTATGTTCTAAACACATTTGCAAAACATAGAAGGAAATCACATAAATATAAAGTACAATACATCTTTAGATATTTGCAATACAATAGTTGACTATTTGTTTCCTCAGTCTTCTAAAGTTTTGGTTTTTGTTAAGCATAAATCTCGTCATTCTCTTTACTGCATCAACCCATATAGTTGTTAATGTGAATGTACCTGCAGCTCTAACCGCTGCACGATACTTCATCATGACATTCACATAGACTTCTATAGTCTCATTATCAATTATGCCGTTGACATAGCTCGCAATGATGCCATAAATGATTAATATATTCTTAACTCTGGCCATTCTCATTGCATCATATTCAGCTATTGTCATAGCCATGCCGGGGGAAAAGGGTTGATCGACCTCTTCATCATAATCTTGAGTTTTTGAATTGAATGAGAATGAGGACTTAGGGCCTGGGTTGGAATAGACCTCTTGAGGTTCCTCTTGACCTCCCTCAAGGTTCTGATTAGGATCCTCTTATGGATCCTTCTCGGGGTCTTCCTCAGGTTCTCCTTGAGGGTCTTCCTCAGGATCCTCCTCAAGATCATCCTATTTATCTTCTTGAGGTACATCCATGGGATCCTCTTCAAGGTCCTCTTTAAACAGTTCCTCCTCAAAATCCTCTTCAAATTCTTGCTCAGGATGCTCGTTAGGAACATGTTCATCCACATATTCAATGTACATTGATCCGTAAGATAGTGTTTCAGTGTTATCTTTATTTCTTGCTCCATTGTTTTTTCCTAAAAAAAAGGATTTGTAAATATTACTTTGAAAAATTTTCAAGAAATCTTCAACTAAGCACTGATTTACATCAAAAATAGATTATGAATTGCCTCCAAAATAGGCAAACATCATATCAAAATGAAGCTCTTGAATTTTAGGATTTTTAAGAATAAACCACTTCTCATTTTGATCTTCCACACGCTCTCACATGCCTCTAGAAGATTAATTCCAAAAAATTTGAAAAAATGGGATAACACCCACTCTCAGAGGTGGCGCGTGAGAAAAACGCGCCACACTATGGTCGTCACTGCTGGCTACGCGCTAGACAGTGGGGTTCCACCCGTCGAGAGTTGTCAGATGGTGGTGTCCATGTGTCACAAGACTTACCACGTGGCGTTACGCGCCACGTGTCCTCTTCCCCCTTTGTATTTTGGTATTTTATTAATCTTTATTTCTCTTTTACTTTTCATGGAATTCCTTCTGGCTCAGCTAGTAAGGCGTCAAGACTTCCTTTGTGAGGTCGCTGTTTCAAACGTTACTTAGGACCTCTGTTATTTTTTGTTTAAATTATAAATATTTTATATTCGTTTTTACTTCAAATGGTCTGTTGGGCTCAGATGGTTATGCACGGGACAATGATCCTTGATGTCACGTGTTTGAGCCGCACCGTGGATGCTCAGAGATTCCCCCTTTTTTGGGAGTCAAAACGACGCCATTTAGGGTGACCCCAAAATGCACCATTTCGGTGCTTCCTCCTGGCGGGTCGGGCTAACCTATTTGAATCGGGTGATGACCCGGTCTCCTACTTCCCGCACTCCACACTGAGCCATTTTCCTTTTTTTAAATTTAGAAAAGGTGAAATGACTCCGTTTCACTTGCATCATCTTCTACATCCAGCCGAGTCTTTTTGACCCGGTTGGAGCAAACGGGTCAAGTCCCATTTAGAGCAAACGGGTCAGGTCCGTCTTCCATCATTTCTTCACCGTCCGATGTCTGTTTTCGGGTTCTTGGCGTCTATTTCTTCGTTTTGACGAGATCTACATAATGGAAGTATTTTTTAAGCCTAGGTCTTTCTATATTTTCTGGAAAAATGCAATGGAACACCCGATTGGTTTTTCATCATAACTTTGTCGTCCGGTGTTTTTTCTTCGCGTTCTTGATGTCCACATCTTCGTTTTGACAAGATCTACATGATGGGTGTGTCTTCTAAGCCTAAAGACATCGTTTTCATAGGACCCAGATTTGGATGTTTTATGTATTCCGTTTTCTTTCGGTTTCTCATTTCATTTCTTTTTCATCGTTTTGGTATACAATTTCTGATCACTTACACATATAAATACAGACATGCTTGAAATCTAAATAGAAAATGAAATGGTAATATTTTCATGGAATCACAATACAAGTTGTACAGGGAATCAAATGAAATATACATACGCATTATATTTCAACAGTGCATTTCAATGAACACTACCGCCAAATTCATGTGAAATTCATGTATGTAATGTAAGGAAATTGTCATAGGAACAAAAATGGCTCTAATACCACTGAAGAATTTGGGTGTACCTGTAGAATTAGACTTCGATTACAGATACCCACACGGAATTTGGATCACAAGGGTGGATACAAAAGTAAGACACAACAAATACACACAGAGGAAGAGAAGAGAGGAGAGGGATTGTTTTCTGCATCTTTTGTCTGTTGAGAAAAATGGGCGCTATTCCTTTATAAAATAAAGGAATAAAACAACTGTTCATGATGAAAAACTGTTCCCACAGTTTATTTTCAAATTCAAACATTTGGGGAAAATTACAGCTTTGTTCCCACAGATTTGCTCATTGACTCTTTTACCCCAAAATGGGTTTTGGGCCTAATCCACTAAGGGTGACCCATATTCCAACAAGTGAGTAGTAAGAATTTATTGTTATTTTTTTATCAGAATTTTCATTGTATTATGCTTAGTTTTTGTGTAAAACTTTTTTATAATTAGATTAATTTCTTTAAACATAGTAGTAATCCTCACTCGATTGTAATGGTAAAGTTATTGCAATTAAAATGTTTATATACACACACACACATAGGTGCCCTTAAACTAATACCCCAAAAACATTTGCAGCATAATACAGTTCCACGACAAATCTCTCCATGCAAGTAAAGTAAGGGATGTTTTCTTTTTTAAACTCAATATCAGCCGTTATTCTCAACTATATTCTTACACTACTTAAATGTGTTATCGATAAAAATTTGATCAAAGCCTGAATTGCGAAAAAGTTTTATGCGCCACCT
Source organism: Vachellia pachyceras (assembly GCA_025593235.1). NCBI lineage: Eukaryota > Viridiplantae > Streptophyta > Magnoliopsida > Fabales > Fabaceae > Vachellia > Vachellia pachyceras. Next base: position 4,165 of record JANTPZ010112273.1, on the reverse strand, counting down.
TTGGAGTTACAAAATCTATATAAATTGGGAAGGGTTGAAAGTGAAGTTAAAATTAAAAACAAAAATATTTAATATTTTCTCATCTAAAACTGAAAGCATTGAATACAATTCAACCAACGGTTAATAATATTGGGTTTTAAATTAGTGATGAGTCAGTCATATATGGGAATTTTCTCTTTCTATTGGCATCTAGATGCTTGCGTATTGACCATGTGTAGTTCGATAAGGAGGAATCCCCTCACTCAGAAGTCTTCATCAGACATGTTGAATATTCCCACATTTAATTAATTGCATATAAATAAAATAAAAAACTCAGACGATGTGCTTCCCACTCTTTATTCTCAACTTGTGACTATTCTCAATAGAGGACCATCACTGTTTAATGTTACCTGGAATCTGTATCCCAGTGACATTATGACCTCCTATAAATATAGCCATTGATTTTTCCCCTGCATTTTTTGAATATTCCACCATCAGAAGCTTGTCATAATTTAGAAGTTAAAAACTGACAAAACCTCATAAAAGGACAGTTCTAAATACGTAATATCAAAATCTAATCTGCTAAAATTAATTTCTGTTATTACGTTTGACATTAGGTGCTAGGAAATTGGAAGCATTAAGCATATAGAATGCATTCCCCTCAATGAAATTTGGGCTGCAACAAGTTATCGAGTTTTCTTTCATTTTAATTTTGATATTTGAAGAAGGTAAATAATTTAGGTTTTTATTATAGGTTAAGATATATATTTACCCTGAAAGTTTCCACTCAATGTAACCTGCTTTTAAAAAATGTTAATTTTTAAAACCTATAATATTTTAACTTCCTCCATACCATCACCTCCATCATACTCTCTACCCATTTATGACCCTTCCCTCATGCCACCATAACTTGAGGTACCGCAGATGCCGCGGAGAACCATAAGTCAAGCATTACAGGCCTCTTATTCCATTAAGTTGCTCAATTCGACGGTGTTGGCCAATTTGTCGGCATTGCCTGATCTTGGCATTGCTCAATTCGACTGTGTTAGCCTATTTATACTAGTGGATAAAGTCTTTGTTGCTGCTGATTGATCTTGGCTGACACCCCCCCACCAAATGTAGAGAGCTTTTCTTGGGAGCTTTGTTCTAGTTTCTGGGCTTCTAGACAATTCTTATTATATCCTTCGGCCATGGTTGATTCAAATTCTTCCATTCCACTTCACCATCAAGAAGATCTATCTCGGTGGAAAGGTCCTCTCTTTCCTCGCTCCTACCTAGTTCGATCTCTTTTATTTCTTGGGTACTGGATGAAGCTTCGAAATGGGTCAATTAGATCTCTGTTCTTGTTCTTGGTATCGTCTGGAATGATTGTGGAAAGTATGTTTACATGAGAAGATGGTGCTGGGAAGAAGCGTCGGTGGCTAGCTGGAGAAGACGGTACAAGTCGGTGGAAATTTTCACGCCCAAGTTATCCATTAACCTTTTATCATATCACAAGAACAAATGTTTTAAATAGAATAAAATTTGATAACCAAAATCTATTTTTTAAAACTTAAGAGATCAAAATAAATAGTAAATTTAAGAAATTAAAAATTGTATTTAACATAAAATTTATAGCAAAATAATGAATGTGCATACCAAAAGCTCCTATAAGCAATTTATGAGCACAACTAGACCTGATTTTTTGTAAAATAATGATAAGAAATTTTGTGTATGCACTATATCCTAGAATTTGCTTATGATATCAACATTGTTTTGAAATTAAATTATACTTTTTTTGCCAACTGAGAAATTCATTAAACATCATAATATTACAGTTTATATATTACTATTTATCAATGCACAATATAATCTATCACCCTGATCTATATCCTTTTTGCGGTTGTGCTACAACCTCCCTTTCAATATCCTTCCTGAATAAGTTCAACAACTGTGGAAGGCGTATGCCAATTTGAAGAGTATGACCCTCTTAAAGAAGTTTTGACAACCTAATCAGTAATCGTATTTACTTCTATAGGAATCCATACTAAAGTACACAGTATGATTATATTGTAGATTCAATTAATTAATTGCTGTGTAGGGAACATTGGCCAATTAGGCCTAAGGGATATTGTGCCAAATCCATTAGTTGTACAGTTTTGGTGTGGATAGTGTGCCAAATCCATTATATTGTAGATTCAATAATCTTGTCTGCTCTCTTTCTATTTGGTGTGGATTATATGCATGTGTATGCAGTCTCAAGCTCAAAAAAGTGCGCATCATTTTTTTATAGATTTCAGTATTACTCTAGTTGATAATATAAGTACCAATTAATTATTTAGATCAATAAAGAAGCTAAATAACTCAATATAATTATTTTTTTGAATTAATTTGCTTAACTTAAAACTAATATATGATCAAATGATACACATATTTTATAATGTATATAATATAAAGTAGTTTATTTAGCTCTCTTAGACTCCAAAAAAAAAGTCAATTGAAACTTATATTAAAGATTAGAGGTAATATATACGTAGTTCTATATGTTTAAAATCAAGTTTCAATTTATTATTTTAAGTTTATAAAGTACTCCCATAAATATTTAATATAAGATTTACTTTACAGTTTGATTCATTCAATAAAGTTGATATTATATCAAAAACTAGAGGGATCGAGGGAGTGTATTTTTTGCCACCAATGTTAATATAATTTAATGAAAACACACGCAGAAAATTTAAATAGTGACTCTAAAATTAAATGATGGCAAAGCATGCTTACTTTTAAAATACAAAAATATTATATTACTGTATTAATTTTTTTAAAATAATAATCTTAAATTGCTATTAAATATATAAATATCTTCTCCCTTGTTGGCAAAAAAAATCTTATTGTGCTTAACATTATTATATTTTTATTTATACATGTTTGTCTAATGAATTAGAATTGCAAATAATTTAATAACTGATGATTCAAAATAAATATAACTTCATTATAAGAAGTGTACATAGTTTAATACATAGATTATATCTTTTATGATTAAGGTGCATTCAACATGCTGAAGTATTTTGAAATATTTTTTGAGATACATCCAACTCCTAAAATATTTTCCTAGGTATATCTTTTAGGATTATCTGCCATGGGCATGATCCTAAATATAGGCAATAATTTTGATGTGTGAAAATTTAGTGATTTTTTCATTTTTACATTCAATCAACAGTTTTTATCTCTCATCTTTTTCGCACTCATTCTCTCTCACTCATCATTTTCATAAATAAGGGTGTTTTAAAAAAGTTGTATATATATTACACATTCATTGATTTTAACCAATTAAGGTAGTTATTTGTACAAGCATTGTAAAAATTCATTCACATAAGTCAAAGTAAAATTTCTCTCACTTATATACCTTATAATTCATAAATCACATTAGAAAAGTATCTTCTACCTTTAATCTAGATAGGCACATTATTTAGAGGTCATTCATAATATGGAGATTTGGGTAGTTTATTGTGCAAAAGGTTATTATGCAAACCATGTTAAGCTAATATCCTGGGGTCAAACTTAACACATATTAATTATTTGGCACCCAAAATATACTTCATTGTACAAACCTGCATGTTAAAAGTTCTACATCCAACATTACAATGAGTACGATAAATTCCAGTTAATTTTCAATGTATACAGCATCTCATTTAAGGGTTACTTTGGATTGATATTTCATAAACATATTTACGCAAGTCAATGGCGTGCCCTGTCTCGCGAATCGCAAAACAGTATCGTTGGTCAACCTTGAAAATTTGCCAAGAATTAAATTTATAATCTCCAAGGGTTGTGTAGTTGCAACCCAGGGTCGTTCTCACCGGAAGCAAGTCGCGCACCAAAAGTTTTTAGTTTATGTTTGTGTTTGTTATGCAAAAATGCAAAAGGGGGTTTTGGTTTGAGAAAAGGCCCGAAAATCCCCAAAAAATACAATTTATTACAAAAATTAATTTGGAACAATTTAGAAGCTATTTTGGGGAAAAATGAAGGGCTAGAATATCAATGAAAAATGTAAAAAATTATAAAGCCCTAAAAATGAGTTATTCTAAAATTGCTCGTTTTCAGGAGTTTTCGCAGGATAAATTAATCCTGTTAATTTTGGATGGATCAAGGCAAATTTTGAGGATGATGATTTTAATATATTCAAGGGGGAAATATGGAGATTAAATGA
>JANTPZ010112225.1:0-14394 GCA_025593235.1 Vachellia pachyceras | reverse complement strand
AAATCTTTTGGGAACAAAAATTTAAAGGAACGAAAGATTTGGATCACCCCAAATTGAAAGAAAAAGAAGGCGAGATTGATCAGAGCAAACCTGACCTAAGACTAATGATAGAAAAGAATACCTAACGAATCTATATCTAATCATGAGATATCGTCATTTATTGTTATTTTCAGATCCAAAAATTGAAAACTTGATTAGATCCAAAAACTTTTCTAGATTCAAAAATTGAAAAACTCGATCTAGATTTAAAAATTGAAAAACTCGACCTAGATCCAAAAACTTTCCCAGATCCAAAAATAAAACTCGATTTTGGGAGTGAAATATAATAACGAGTAATATCAATATGAATAACTTCTAAATAGAAGTCGAATAAGATATAATAACAAAAACAATCTCCAATCCTAGCCATTGGAATCCGGTGTTTAAAACATCCGGTAAAAGAATTAACTAATTCCATACAGTGACTCATCAGATTATCCTTGATTGATCAAGAAGGAAAAAGTAGAATAAGATAAAGTAGTATATCTCGTTAGAGCGTCGTACTGATAACGTGTTATAAAATGATGGAATTTGAGAGTAGAAAAGAATAGTAGAAGAGATTGAGAGAAAAAAGAAAATGATCAAATTTTTTATTCTTCATAACTTGAGAGGGGTATTTATATACAATGTGGGAGCCACATAATTAAATACCCTAATAACTAATATCTCCTAATAATCATAACCGACTTTCGAATAAATCGGATCTGAATCTATCTTGATTACAATATATTCATAAATAAAAATACATGAATTACAAAAACATTCACACTATATATTATATTTTATAACAGGCTGTTTATTTTAAAATTAAATATTAAGATATTTTGAAAAGATTAAATAAAAAGAACTACTGTCATAATAATAATAATGTTTTAAAAGTGAGGGGGAAACAAAGAAGCTAGCCAACGACCTTTTCGAGTACCATGAATCCATGATAAAGCCTCCACCTCAATCTTCCTACACGTGTCTTCCCTATCATTGGCCGAACATTTTTCATTCTCTCTCCCATCCTTTCCTATCTCGTCCTTTCGAATCACCTTTTGGGAACCACGTTAATGTAAAAAATTTAAACTGCTCATTCACTTGTAATCCCCTGCATTTGTCTCTCTACGATTCTCTTCTCCTTCTCTCTCCTCTGTATATACGGTAGAGTCTCAGAGGAATATACATCATCCCTATCTCCTTCATCGTCTGCGTCGTAGCCAGACGACGACTCTGCTGTGGGTCTTGTTCACGATCCTGATTCTTCCATCGTCTCCATTTTTTTTTGACGTCGTCTCACCACCCATTATGAGTTCCGAGACTAACGAAATGCTTCAAGCGAACAAGAGCAATGTAGAAACCTCTCCAGGATTAAACTTTAATGTTGAGACCGTCGCAGAAAAATTCAAAATGGTCACAATTATGGACATTGGGCCAAGGCTATTAAGCTAACAATTGGAGGAAGATGAAAGCTTGGCCTCATCACAGGATCAGTATGATTCAAGTGCCATGAATGAATGGGAGATTGAAAACACCATTGTATCATTATGGTCGATCAATTCCCTGACTCCACAAATTGGAAGCTCCTTCTTGTTTCTTCCCACAGCTCGTGCGATTTGGGAAGGTGTAAGACACCTATTTTCATGGGGAAGATCCTTTTCTACTGTATTATCTCAGGGGAAAGAGTTGGCAACTCAGCCAAGGTGAACCAGAGGTAACAGACTATTGTCTAGAGTTAGTATCTAAATGGGAACCTCGTAGTTCCAACAATCAACTGCTGCTACTTCTGCTTCGGTGGCTCACAAAGATACACTTTTTCTTCTGCTTTAAAAACCTCGTATGTTCCCTCCGAGTGAATTGTTGACACTGGTGCCTCTGATCATATGACTTCTGAGTCCTAGTATATTTGTTTCTTATATATATCCATTCTGGTTATACCAAAGAATAGATTACCCAATTTGCAAAGTGGTGACAGGAAAAATGCAGAAGCCATTGTTCCCTTCCCCATGAAGGCCAACCTGTACGACTTTTTTATTACCCGAACATTTTCCAAACAAGCTTCTCATTTCTGCTTCAAATGCCAGAACATAGAAAACCGATCAGCTTCCACGGATAGACAGGTAGAAAATTCTATATAAACATAAAAATGGATAGGAGATTGCGAAAGAGGAGGGCCTGAGAGATGGGAATTCCAAAAAAATCGAAAAATGAAGCTGTCAACGAGGAACTTCATAACAGAATACCCAGGCTGCATAAATTATCAAAATCAATGTGGTTGTAATACAGTATATCAATTAACCGTGTACGAGACAGGAAAGCTCATTGAGGAATTCGTATTCGAATCCCAAAGTCTGATTACAACAAAAAAGAGGAAATTAAAGGGAGCGGATCGAACGCTTCCTGCCAGAGTGCCAGCATCGCCATTGTTAAATCCTTGGCTTGCTACGGATAAGGTAAATGATTAAATGACAATTTAAGTTTCATTTGAGTTTCCTCTCATTCTATTTGGTTCATCATGTTTGAAATAAAAAAAATTTTGTCACTCAATTTTCATTTTACTATTTAAAGAATTAAAATAATTGATTTTAAATTTAAGACACCAAACACACAATAAAACAATCTTGAAGGATCAAAACTTGTATTAACATTCAAAAAACACGTTTTGAAAAATGGAAGTGAAAGTTCAGAAATAGACAAATAGAGAAGAGTGAGGGCTGTTTGTTTGCTTTTAAATAACAAGTTTTGAAAAACAAAAAACACAAAAAAGTTGTTTGGTTAGTTGTTCCTAAAAACAAGTTTTTTTAAAAAAAAAACCGTGTGGATTATTGTTTTTTAAAACAATTAAACAAGAAATTTTGTTTGAAAAGTTTATTCTAAAAAAAGATATATTTGGATAGTTATTTTACAAATTAGATTTAAAATGAAACAACTATTCTTAACTTCAACTTAGATGAAATAAGAAAAAAATATTTAATTAGTTATTTTATATAATTGATATTGACATTATTTTTATAATTACTATAATTTCTTAGTATAAATTTGATCACCATATGCTGACATCTCTATTGCACTTTGATCTGATTGTCTAGACAAATTGTCCAAATTATAATTTTTACTTTCTTCATTTGTGTTTTCCGTCAAACCTTCGACCTCTAAATTTGTTTCTCTGGTTAAACCCTCCACTTGCGTTAGATCCATATTTTCCCATTCTGTAAATAAAACTTTCTCTTGAAGGCTTGTATGATGACATTAATTTTAGAATTGGAAATCGAGCTTTCAAAACTCCAAAACAACGTTCAATCGTCATTCTTAATGGAGAATGCCTATAATTAAAAAGCTTCAGGATTAATAATTGCATCCAACAAAACTTTCGCACTATGCCCACTACCCACTACTAGAAAAATGCTATTTAGGGACGGAAAATTCGTTGCTAAATGACTATTTTCCGTCACTAAAACAAGGGTCACTAATATTTTTTATCGCTAAATGGAAATTTTTTAAAAGAAACTAGCCATTTAGTGATGAATTTTTCCGTCGCTAAATGACATTTTTCTGGTAGTGACCTTCCCTTCCTGAATAATCATACGTGAACATCATATTGAAGTCACATATGCACATAAAGTTTTGTGTGACTACTGCCTTTCTTCCTCTACATGATGGCTGCTTTTCAGAAGGTACCCCAAGCACTTACATGTTTGCCATCAATTGCACCCACACAATCCTACATTGGAAATACACACACAGACATGAAAAAAAAAAATAATAGTCGAGATATAAATATCAATAGTTAAGATTAAGACTTAACTTAAACCAAGGAAAGTACATTGGGTTGTTTAGGCAACTATGTTGTCTCATGTTTTATAAGCACTTTTCCCAATTGACATATTGATCTTCGAACTTCCTTAAAATAGCGTGAAACTATTTCGGTAGAACGCTGAAAGTGATCAGAAACTACCCTATATCTAAGGTTATAGCCTATAATATATAAGAAAATTGCAACCTTCTCCTCTGACTGCAATCTCTTGAATCTATTAAATAGCCTTTAGTCCTTAACTCATTCCATAAACTAATAAAACATGCCTTTTTCCATTCGCAAAAATTCATAACAAGTAGTTCCCGATCCTCGCATTAGCACATTAACAAATTCCCTACCAGTAAGTACAAATGTACGAATTGGAATCTTATTAAGAAACTTACTTTCATAGTGGCATATCGTATCAGTTAACATTAATTCCGAGAGTTCAAAGTCATCTTCACTTGACCCTGATGAAGGTATAGATCCCTCCAAGTTGTTCATTTCATTGTTTGATGAGTTATGATCTATGTCCATCTCAGTTTAATTGGCTTATGATTCAGCCAAGGTCCCTTTGGATTTTCTAGATGCAACAGCAGAGCTAAATCACAGATCAGGAGCCACACGCTTGGATGAAAGAAGCTTTAGATATATTGGTCACTAGACAATCTCAAGTCAAGCAGAAATAGAGTGGAGAATCTATCAAGTTAGATGTACATTGTAGGTACTCTCTCATGTTTATGCAATTTCCAAGCAACACAAGCACTGGGATATAACATATCAGAACTGAAAATTTCAAGTCAGGAAGAGGGAATTAAGGTGCTCAAGTTCTTGAGGTTCCAATTTCCTTTTGCTACTACTGAAAGTGCAGCGATTGGGTTACAAGTTAATCTGAAAAATGTAGTTGAGAGAGGCCAAATCAAGAAGTTTGTACACCAAGGGCCATCAGTTAAATGGAAAAGAGATAAGATTGTGAAGTGTATTGTTGGGATACAAGTTAATTTGTGAAGTGTATCATTGTTTCTGTGCATAGAACGCACGTTTCATTCCTTTACTATGAATAAGAGAAACCTGGATACATTGAAAAAATGGTACATGATCAGGAAACGAAGGTTGCACACATGGCCCAAAGTTCCAGCCGTGAATGGGTCTTTGTTTGTGTGGGCATAGAATCATAGACGTGCAAGGCAGAGGCAGGGTATTTCCACTGGGGATGGGGAGAAAGGAAAACTCGCCCGTCATATCCTAATGCTCTGTTGGATGCTTAGAGTATATACCCCCCAAAAAAAGCTCCCAGAAAATTTCACTTCACTATAAACACACTTTCATAACACTATAAATATCAATTCACATAGATACAGTGTTTGTATGTCGGCAGAAGAGAAAGAAACCCCACAAAAAATAGCAGAAATATAGCAACAACATTGAAGCACAAATGATGGGAATCATATGGAAGAAGAGAAACTGGCAAAATGAAAAGTTCATATAAATGCAGAAGATATTAATGGGACTGACCTGTAGGATTGAAAACTTCTGCTCAAGAGAAGGACCTTGCGGCTCATGGTGCTATCAGAAAAAAATATTGCAGATTAATTTTATATTTATGCCAAAATTGCTTGAGCATCAACGATATCTCTTTTTGTGGCCAAGTAGAAATCACAGGGGACAGTGGTAAAAGGGCTTGTCGACGACAAAAGAAGAGATGGAGAACGATAGACTTGGAGGAACGAGAAATATGCTCCCAGAAGAGTCCTATCTCTGATTCAATGTCACTATGATGAGTCTTGGGCTTGCTTTGTTCTGGCCAATTTGATAGCAAACCGTTGCTAGCGATGTTGAAGATGAAATCGAAGATTAAACCCATTCTGTTTCCCTTCTGCACCAAGACACATGTCCCTCCATTCTCTGTCCCGTAGACGCGGTACCTCCGCAACAATACCTACTTGTTCATGCATTCCAGATTTTCTACCAGTTCAAGACAAATATCTATTTTCCTGTTTTTAAGAACAAATGAGGAAAAATAAATTCAACAAACAGGTTTTTTTTTTTGTTTTCAAAAACCAGGGTAAGTATCTCCTTGTTTCAACCAAAAGGGAAATTATTTTTCTGATTTTCTTATTATATAAAATTAGATGGAGGTCCCATATTGCTTAGATCTTATGAGAATTGAAACACAATGACTTATAATTGAAAAATTTTCTTAATTTAAATTTTACAGTTTATATATTGATTATAATATAAAAATTGAGACCAAAATAAATTGATAAGTAAATCTCTTTGATAATTTTTTGTTACATTTTCATTAACCTGGTCTATAATGAAAAGTAACTATATTCATTCTAACAAATGGGCCTATAAAATTTATTCATTCTGCATTAATAACTACTAACGAAGAAGTCAAAGAGGCAGTGCTTCAACTTGGAGGTCAAAAGGCACCAGGGCCTGGTTGTTTCACTGGAACATTCCGTCAAAAATTGTGGGATTATGTTGGTCCTCAAGGTATGTCTTCTCATCAAAGATTATTTCAAGTCAGGTTTTTTGCTCGAGGATGTGAATAAAATTGAGTTTGTGCTAATCCCAAAGGTTGTCTGCTCTGGTTCTTGTCATGATTATAGACCAATGAGTTTGAGCAATTTTGTATATACATTTTTCTGCAAATAGGCTAAAACCCCTTATGGGAAAATTAATTGTTGAAAATCACAAGGCATTTGTACCAGCGAAATTCATTCAAGACAATATCGTCATTATCCATGAGGTTTTCCATCATATGAAGATGAAAAAATCCAGGACATTTGAAGTGGCCTTGAAACTTAGTGTGAATAAAGCCCATGTCCGTGTGGAATGAGATTTTTTGTCTGCTGCTTTGATTAATATGGGCTTTTGTAAGGAGTGGGTAGATAGAATCCTGGTGCATATGTTCTGTGAATTTCTCAATTATGTTGTCAGGTAAACATATTTTCAGTGTTATACCCAAAAGAGCCTTAGGAAATAGAGATCCTCTTTCTCCTTATTTATTCATAATAATTAGTAATGTATTATCTAAAATTATTGAAGTCGCTAAGAGGGCTAGTAAAATTAAGGGTATAAATATAGAGGGTCTGATCGCATTACCTTTTTGCAAATCACTCTGTGTTTTTCCTTCAAGCAAACTATAACGTGCAGATGTCTTAAAAGGAATCTTTCATATTTATCGCCATGTCTCTGAGCAACGTATCAATATCAATAAATCTTGCCTTTATTTTTCAAAGAATACCTCAGATTTAGTAAAGGAGGAGATTGGTATGAGAGCTTCTAGTTGACATCCGCCAAATGGTAATTCTATTACAACTAATATTGACTGTGCCTTTAGTTGTGAGTGGGGAATTGCTATTATATCCCTTGATTGTTCGGGATTGGGAGGCCAAAGCTTATTAGATCTGAAAGTGTATTAGAGTTTCTAGTTGGCAAACATGTATTGTTTGATGAGAGTTGTGCATTTCAGGATGTTTTGAATTATGCATGTGATGATAATCTCTCATATGTTGTTTTTGAATCACTCCGACCAAGTTCTGGTAAAGTGCGTGAATCAGCACGTATTACCTCATGGTTGGAGATGTTTTACAGTGCTTAGAACATGTTTGAGTCAAGTAAACTAATTACGAACCATTTGTATGTTTGGCTTCCAAAAAAAAGCAAATTTAATTGTAGATTGGGTGGTTAAAGCTTCATTGAACAAGTCGTGTTCACAGGATTGGGTGTTCAACCCCCGATGGCTCTCCAAAGGCTATTGGATTTTGACACGAGACATCATCATCAACTAGAACATGGTTAAATAATATTTCTACTTGTTTTGATGGCTGCTGCTGTTTTATTTATGTGTATTTTGTTGTTCTCTGTAATTTTGTCTAATCCCAAATGCTAACATGTGTATTTTGGTTTTCACATAAATGAATCTCAGTTGGCAAAAAAAAAGGAAAAAAATGGGCCTATTAACAAGCTTCTTTGTTTTCCACGTTAAAGGGAGCACAATATTCTAGCAACTAGGGGGTGGTTCAAGCACCAGATTGGATGGATAAAAAAACTGCACATTTTAAATTTCTTTTATTAACCATCTAACATCTCAAATCACATTAAACAACTAAAAGATCTATATGATACGCTGATTTCAATTTATAAAAATATGCTCCTCCGCTTCTTAACTATTTTTTAAAAAGTTCAAACCATTTTTATAAGTTACACTTTGAAAATGTTTGAAATTTTAATACATTTCTCTATTTATTTCATGTTAATCACATCTCTCTCTTCTGTTTTCTTTTTTTTTTTTTTTAGTCGCCCTTAGGATGTGTTTGGCTCATGGAAGGGCAGATTTTAATATTACTTTGTTTGAATTAATAATAGGGGAGGGAAAAATATTATATATGCTGATTGGACGTCATTGCTAATTCAACTAGGTGCTTGTTGGTTTCCCCTATTTAATTTTAATTTTTTTAAACTTAAAATGTTGAATAAAATATAATTACAAATTATACTTAGTATATAAAATTATAGTCTTATAATTAGTAAAATTAAATAAATATGATTTTTTATGAAATACAATTCTTACATGATTAATAGCTTACACACATATACATAATATAATAATACAATATACACATAATAATTAAAATTACATAAATATTCAGGCTTTTTAAATGTTAGTCAGCTTCTTGTGCGCAACTTTGTTGGCTAAAATGCTATATATATAGATGTGGCAAATAAAAACGAACATAAAGAATTTGAGCACAATTTACTTTTAAATTTTATATATATATATATATACACAGAGAGAGAGAGAGAGAGAGAGGTGTTTGGATATTAGTGGGAATGTGAAACTGTTTTTGGGAAGTTTATTGAACTAGTTAATACAGGACTTCACAAAGAAACCAAAAATAAGCAAGCTAGTGGCTAGCAATTTATAGATTGAATAATAATACAAAAGTAAGTTTTAAGAGAATTTCCAAAGAAGAATAAAACAAGACTATAGTTAATAACTTCAACTCTCATTGTTACTCCACAGCTCATTCGATGGAAATGTGAGCTTAGAATTGAAGAGAAGGAAGTCTCAGAAACAACTCTGCATTTTACGTCAATCAAACAATTTCAGACGGCACTTGCAACATATATGTGCAATCATCATCGACTTCACTATCTCAAGACCCTAAAAATTAATTAATTAAACAGTAAACACATTAACCACAATTTTAAGAATGTAATCGCACAAATCGACTCCGAAGGATCAGTAAATGAGGGAGATCCATGGATTCCTATCAAAGATGCAAAACATAGAACTCAATCTCATTCCGATCATAGCATCGCCCGTCACAGCTCTTTGTAGCTACCAGCGATGTGGCATAGCACATAATTAGGGAGAAGGAAGAGGAAGGGGAAGAAGAAGAAAAGGAAGAGGAAACTAAAACAGAGATTGGTCGTTTTTCACTTGCTTTCACTCTTTCTGCTAAAGTCTGCAATGAATCCATAAGTGTTCTGAATTAGATGCAAGAGAAACCGTTGAGGCTGTTATTTAACAAACATGTCATGAAGAAGTAAATATGATTGTTTATATATGAGCGAAACCTACAAATATTTGTAGCACCGAACCCTATCTCTTATTAATTTACAATTTTAACCCTCTTTCCAGTTAGAGAAAATATCATATAAATACCCTTGATTTATTAAAATCATAATATGGCAAACACTAAACCATTCATTTAAAAAAATCGGTGGCCTAGTCTAACAGGTCCAACCAGAGATGATCTAATCCAATCCAATTTGACCCAGTCCAAATACGCAATATAATGAAATCTGATTTGACTAGACTAGATTAAATAGTCGAGTTTCACTTTGTTAAGGAACTATTGCTCGGATTAGTTGGTTTCTAGTTATTTTTTATTTTTGAAATTAATAATGATACTCATGATTATTATTGGAGATCATTGATTTATGCTTATATTTTAAAGTTTTGATGTATTTTATATTATTTTAGATTTTTCTATGTTAATATTGTATTATTAGATCAAAATTGACGGGAAAAAACAAAAAAAATTACATTGCAGTCTCTACACTGCCTATATTGGTTTGACAGTCCGTTAAACCTAGTCCAGTCGAATCTAACCTTAGATTAGTGTGTAATATCCCAAATTTCGTAAACGGAAATAGAGGCCAAACAGATGAACTACGAAATGATTTGAGCCCCATAGATAAGAAAAATAGAACGGAAAATGCCTACAGACAAGAAAGGATGATCGATTAAGTCCCTAGCCTTGAGAATTCTAAGTAAGAATGACCCAAGGGCAAAATGGTCATTTGGCCTAAATGACAAGGGTAAAATGGTCATTTTGACTAAAAAGGCCTAGGACGCAAAATGTCATCAAATAATAAGAACATTTTGGTAATTTGGTCAAAAGTCAACTAAAAAGTCAAGTTGACCAAAAAGTCAAAGTCAACCCAAAAAAGTCAAAGTTAACAAAAAATGTCAAGAGTCAACCAAGGGTAAGGTTGGAATTAAAAAAAAGTAGAAAAAGTGATGGCATTTTGGTAAATATGAGAAAGATAAGGAAACTAGTAGCATTTTGGTAATTATAAGGAAAGTAAGATAGGGGCGCCCTTTTCCGAATGAAGGGCGCCATAGGGCGCACCTATGGCCCCTTAATAATTAGGGCACCGAAGGGCGGGCCTATGGCGCCCTTTTCTACATAAAGGGCGCCATAGGGCGCTCATATGGTGCCCTATTTACAGAATAGGGCGCCTAAAGGTTCCTAAATTTTTCAGCCTTCACTTTTTACTCCATTTTTTATAAAAAGGACGCGAATTTCAGTAGTAAAAAGTATACTCTGTAGTAATGTAAACTTTAAGCATATACACATCTTCCATCATTTCACAAAAATCTACACAAGCAAGGACATCATCTTTATTCATCAATAACCATTTCCTTACCCTTGCTTGAGCTTCTACCTACATGGTTAGTTGGGGGATAATGAGATTTATGCAAATCCCAATAGCAAAACTAACTAACAAAAACTTGTGAATGTGCATGTAATGCTTTTCAAGAAGTGTGTATGAGCAAGATACATGTGACATGTTCAAACATTACATTAACATGCATATGGCCATAGTAATCAAAGTCACATACCATACACATAACATAAACTCACATATCATAAAACAATGCACCATTCACACAAGTTCATAAAATAGCTTTGAAGAGTTAGTAGTCTTGCTACCTTTAACTTTGCTTTCCTTTTTACTTAAACTTCCAAGTTCTCTTGGATCACTTCCAAGTGTGCTCTTGCGGGTCTCAAATCCCTAAAGATCATGGTATAACATCCATGCAAATACTCAACCATCAAGATACAACAAAACTTGCAAAAACACAATAAACTCCCCTTTAACTTTTCAAGAACCCTACAAGTTCCAAAACTTGGTTTTATGGCTCCTTAAGCTTCTAAATCCATTCCTTATCTTTACCCTACACAAAACATCATTTTAGAGCCATTGGAAGCATTAGAATCATCAAAATCCCACTCCCTCTAATTTTTACAGATTTTCGAAAAAAACAGAACAAAAGGGAGGGTTTGGATTTTTCAACTCTTCTCATGCATTCTTGCCTTTTCCTTCTTCCAAATCATGACTCAAGCTTCATAACCTCAAGACCTCAAATGGACAGCACCTCCCCATATATTTAGGGTTTCCAAAATCCCAACAACAACACCCAACAACAACCAAAACAACCATCAAGTTACCTTTTACTACTCAAGAAAGAACTTGAAACCATTTACCACATTTAAAACCTTCTCTTTTCCATTTTCAACTCTTGAAATCCTAGCCATCATCTTCCAAAAGAGAGGCTCATTCAAGAAACCAAACCAAGAAGAAGGTAGTAGAAGGTTGCTAGCTTGATAAAAGATGAAGATTTAAGAGCTTGAGTGGTTACCTTATGTGCTAGTTCTTCCTTCTTCCTTGTGGGAGCAAAAATGGCATCTTGGAAGCTTGGGAGAGGAGAGAAAATTCTAGACTTGGGGGAGAGAGGAGGGAGGACGGAAATTTGAGAGGAGATGAGAGAATTTGACTTATTAAAGACTCCTCTTTTACAATGTGTGGATGAGAATGAAATTTGGGGACCAAGTTGGAGTTTGTGTGATTGTTATGGTGCCGCTTGTCCTCTCTTTATTTTCTTAGGGAAAAGTGATTTCTGCCTTCCTTTATCAGCTAGGTTGGGCTGACCGGGCCTCTGCCTGTCCAGTTACTTGATCCGGTGGCACGCATTTCCGTAAAGTAACATTTACTTGGGTAACTATCTTTTTACTTTTCTAAAGACTTATCTCTCATGTGGCGCCATTCCCTAGCCTCCTTGCCTAGGTGGCGTCATCCTTAGCCTAAAGCATCTCCGGGTAACTCGTCAAGATTCCTTGATTTGCGTGCAACACCGTAAAACGGGCTCCTGGCAGCCAATTTGACTTAAGGGCTTGGAAAAATTCTATATTTTTCCCTAATACTCGAGCCCTTTTCCGTTCCTCAAAATTCTTCCCAGATTTTTGGTAATTAATTTTCTAAAAAAATCCTTTTTCGGGGCTTTCAGGCACTGTTGATCTCCGTACTTCGAAACGGCCCACACCGGATACTGGGTAATAATTTTATTTATTACTTTATAACTCAACTAAACTTGTATCAGTTTAGGTCTCCGGCATTTGAGGACTCCTGCTACCTCGAATAATTATTTATCAGTCTTTTAGTTCTCTAAAAATCCTTAATTACGATAATGTCATTACTCTTTATACTTTCCACATATTTACCAAAATGCCACTAGCTTACTTATCTTTCTCATATTTACCAAAATGTCATCACTTTTTCTACTTTTTCTTAATTCCAACCTTACCCTTGCTTGACTTTGACATTTTTTGTCAACTTTGTCTTTTGGGTTGACTTTGACTTTTTGTCAACTTTGACTTTTTAGTTGACTTTTGATCAAATTACCATTATTATTTGATGACATTTTATTCCCTAAGCCTTTTTAATCAAAATGACCATTTTACCCTTGTCATTTAGGCCAAATGACCATTTTGTCCTTGGGTCATTGTTACTTGGAATTCTCAAGGTTAGGGACTTAGTCGATATCCTCTTTCTTATTTAAGCATTTTCCTTTCTATTTTTATTTTCTATGGGTCTTAAATTTATCGGTTTGGCATTTGCTTCCGTTCACGAAATTTGGGATATTATATTTTACATGTATACACAACACTTATTATATATTTAGCTTTTTAAGGGTTTGGTATATATTTATCCGAAATTAAACATAATTCAATATGCATACATGTACATCCTCTTTCCTTCAACAATAGAAATCACCCACATTAGTCTTCAATCTCCTTGCTTACACTTTTGAACTTTGACCTAAAAAGATATGTTATGGGAGAAAGAGATTCATCGAATCTCAATAGCAAATATCTCTAAGTAATACAATAACATCATAATCATTATTGTGTAATGAATACAAACCATGAAACTTAAACATGCATGACTAACATTAGGTTCTTACATTCAAACTTTGCCAAGGCATATTATCAACAAACATCAAGCAAAAATTTTCATGTTCATATATCATTCAACATAGCATTAACATGGCAATTACACAAACAACAACAATGGTAATGTAAATGTAAAAATTTAAGAATTTGCTACCTTGAGTCTTTAGCTTTTCACTTGATTTTGGTGACTTATTTCTTGCTCTTTGAAAATTCCCCTTATCACTTAAACTCCTTGAATTTTTGGCTTGAGATATCTTCCTTTTCTGTTCCTCTTCCGCATGCCTTGTGTAACACCTCCTATTTTCCCCCTATATTTACTTAATTGATCACTTATGAACCACTCTTGGGTCTTGGATAACTCAATTTGGCATTTTTAGTGAACTTGAAAATTTTTCTTTTTCTTAAAAACGTTGTTACTGTTCACTGGCCCATTTTCCAGATTTCTGACCCAACTTTGAAAATTCATAATTAATTCTATAAAACTCAAAATGGAGTGGTTTCAATTTCTAAATTTAGATTATTAAGTGATCTATAGGGGAAAAATACTCATTGGTTCCAGTCCTTGACCATTTGAATCAGTTTATTCAAAAACCGTGGCAATGTCCAAAATGGTCACTGTCAGTTTTCCAGTTTTTCCCTTAACTTTGAAAAATCATATCTCTTAACCTACACATCCAAAATTTGCAAACTTTATATCATTTTAAAGCTTAGGATATCTAGTTTCGGACTGGAAAATTTCAATCCATTTGGAGCTCGTTTGATATTTTAAATCGCCACTAGAAACAGATTCATTTTTCAGGGCCTTTGGAACCCCTTTAACCTTGAAAACCAATTTTCTTAAAAATTCACCAAAACCTCTTTTGGTTCATGATCTTAACTATAACATGCATGATTAGTTTCTTATCCTTCTTTAGCCTTCTTAGCTCATGATCATGCATGCATCATCCCATATTCATATGTTCTCCTTGTTGGAGTTAGGTTACAACCATCATAACTTCAAAGAAAAGTAGCTACTTGCATATCACAAAACAAGCAAGCATA
>JANTPZ010112198.1:0-13933 GCA_025593235.1 Vachellia pachyceras | reverse complement strand
ATAGAAAAAGGGGATGTCAGTGGACTTAAGAGACCCTGGTCAAATTAGTCCTAAGGTTCTAAAATTACTAAGAAAGTAAGCCAGGGACATATATGTCATTAAGTATAAAGACCAAGGGCAATATGGTCAGTGGATAAAGAGGCTAAACTAGTAATCAAAAGTAAAGTTAGAACCCACGAATAGAAAGTACGGAAAAAGTTGATGCTGTTCGGCCCGAAGTCGCAGAATCGGATTTGGTCTGGTGGATGGAAGTCGGTAGGAACTTTAACGTTAAGTGTGCTCGCCCGGGAGAAATTTTAGGTTGGGTGACCCCCTAGGAAGTGCCCAGGAATCAGAAACCAAAAGATCAAGGGCCAAAAGGTCAAGGGCAAAATTGGAATTTATGAAAAGATAGACTGTGAAAGGGCATTTTGGTCATTAAGAGAAAGTGTAGGGGCATTTTGGTCATTTGACAAAGTCAAAGTCAAAGTCAAATAGTTGACCAAAAATCAGAAAAATTAACAAATGCCCAAAAGATAGAGCATAACTCACTGATTACCAGAGATTCAACCGATTGTTGAAATGCGGTCTGGATGAGGAATTATGGAATTTTAAAGATTTAATGTTTGAAAATATTTATTTAAGGTATCAAGAGTTCTCTAAGGCCAAAAACCAGAGTTTAGAAAAAATTCAGTGAATTTTATAGTATTTTACAAAATTATTGCCCAAAGTACGATTAAGGCGATTTTCCCAAAAATGAGGAAAAAGGCCCGAAAATCCCCAAAAATAAAATTTATTACAAAAATTAATTTGGGACATTTAGAAGGTATTTTGGGCGAAATAGAAAGGCTAAAATGTCAATGAACAATGAAGAAAATTATAAGGCCCTAAAATTGATTTATTCTAAAATTGCTCGTTTTTAGGAATTTTAGACAGGATAAAGTAATCTTGTTAAATTTAATTGGATTAAGGGACATTTTGAGGATGATGATTTGCATATATGTAAGAGGGAATTATGGAGATTAAATGAGGAGGAAAACATCTCCAGAAAAGTAGAGAAAGATTTATTGGAATTAAGTTACTTTTACCAGTGAAAGTTGTAATCGGTAGAAGTAACCGAAGGGAGTTTGGTTTGGTTAGAGTAACCAAACTCCAAACAGATTTTCCCCCTCCATGTGCAGCAATGATGACCGCTTTTAAGGAGCAAATGAGAAGAAAGCAAATGTTATGTATGTGGCTTCATTCTCACCCTTAGATTAAGCTTAATGGTTAAGGCTTAATCTTAGCCCTTAATCTTTTTAGATGGGATTTTTATAACAAAATTTTCTCCTCTTCCTCCCTCATTTGAGACCGACTTGGGCAGCTGAAAAAGAGAGAAGACAGAAGCCATTCCTAGGGAGCAAGAAGAGGAAGAAGAGCTTGGGAAATTTCAAGGTAAGGAAGAGTTACACCTTATGCTATATATCAAATTCTTCCTCTCAACTTCCTATACCTTTCTATCGGTTTAGATTTTTGATTTTGGCTCTCTTTTGGTGGCTGGAAAGTTAGGGTTCATGAGAGGAAAAATGAGAAAGAGAGGGATTTAGAGGAAATAAGTGGTTGCAAAACACTCCTTGCATATTAAGGAGAAGATTGATGTATATATTGCATGGGTTTGATGTTTGTATGAAATTTTGGAATATCAAACCCTAAGGAGAGTTGCTGTCCAATTTTATATTTGATGAGGAAGATTTATTTTTGAGTTAAATAATCCATGAGAAGTGTTTTGGGATCAAGAATATGTTGTTATACATGTAAAAAAATCATGTTGATGGTAGTTTTGGGAACCTCATGTCCAGGTCTGGAATTTTTGGAAGGAATGTTGTTTTGATGATTTTGATTCTTCCAATGGGTTTAAAATGAGTTTTTGTGTAGGGTAAAGGTAACCACAAGTTCGTGGAAGCATTGGAAAACATTAGAGACAAATTTGATGTCTATGTCTTATGTAATTCAAGAGATAATTTAAGAGAGGTTTACAATGATTTTTGTCTTGGTAATGGCATATGTTTAATGGCCATTATGTTGACAATTGTGTAGGCTAAAGTTTGGTGCAAGAGAGTGATTCCCAAAGTGAACAAGAGAGTATTCAATTTAAGGGGAATTTAAAGACACAAGATAGCAAGACCTTCTAACCCTATGCTTAATTGCTTTGAAAATGTGTATGAATTATGCATGACTTGTATTGAAAATTTGTGATGATTGAAAGTGTGAATATGTGCTTTTGTATGCTATGGTCATATGCATTTCATTGTTACATGTTGCACTTTTGTGAATTCACACTTATATTAAAAGTTGTCATGCAATTTTATAATGTGTGTTAGAAAATTTTGCTACTAGGATTTCCAAAAATCTCACCCTCCCCCACTAACCATTTTTAGGTGGAAGCACATCAAAGGGTAAGGAGAATATGCTTGATACTTGAAGCAAAGTTTGATGTGTATTAATGTGGATTTTGTTGTAAACATTATGTTATTTTTGTTTAAAGTAGTAATGTGGCATGAAATGTAACTCAAGCATGTATGTTTGACTCAAGATAACTAAGGTATGCCCTAAGAATGCCTAATTAGATAGGTTATTATGATTAAGAAAAGTTTAGAAATCTTTAGGTTGGATTATGAAGTTAAGAAGTTGAAAATTTGGCTAAGTGAGAAGTTGGTTAAACCCCCAACTTTGGTATAACGTGAAACAGACTAAATGGATTCCAAATGTCCTGAAATTTTATGGAAAAATAGTTTACATTGCAAGGTTTATATTGAACTAAAGATCACTGGAATTGGAATTTTGTCTAGAAAGTTATGCATGTCCAAAGTTGACGAAAAATCACAGAAAATCATGGGGAAAATTAAAATTTACCATATGAACAGTACATTTTTACGAAAGAATCTATACCAGTTGGACCAGTTACTATTCAAATGAGTATTTTTTTTCCTCATAAAGGAATTTATAAGCTTCAAATATAAGTTGGAACCACTTGATTTCGATTTTTCTAGAATTAATTATGAATTTTCAAAGTTGGCCCGAAAAATTGTGAATAGTAACTTTCTTAAAAATGAAAGTTTTCATTTTGGTCTCTTTTCACAATGTAAGATGTTTGAGGCCACTAATTGGTTCCAACTCATCATAATGGAAGCTAAGAGGGATAAATAAGAGGTGTCACACAAAGATCCCACCTAGCATGGATTGAAAAAGTGGTCCGTACTAAGCCACAAATTGTAAACTTAGGTCACTGACTAGCCTTGAAAATGGATCAAGAATATTAATTTTAATTTCTAAGGGCTGTATAGTGACAACCCCAGGGTCGTTCTCTCCGGAAGCGAGAAGGCGTACCAATAATTCTTAGCTTGGGTCTGTGCTGTGATGCAAATGCAACCAGGGTTTGATTTAAATTATCCTATGTATCTAAACAATTACAAAATAAACTTGTTTCTTTTTGGTATTTTTTATCGAAGAGGAAAACAAAATTGCTATGATAAAGAGAAACGGTGTACGATAATGAGCACCTCTTTGAAAATGAAGTGTTCCATCATAGTTCGCAAAGGATGAGGGAAAGTATCGGCTTTCGCGCTAAGTTTTCGAAATCAAAAACCCCAACAATTTGTATGGGTCCAAAGTGTCATAAGATGATCTCCTTCTAAATCCCCACACAACTTGGTGGGTCCGAAACAACATGAAATGAACTCCACCCCATGAAATCCCTTTAGGACCACTTAGTGTGTGTACAGAAATCGCAGAGTGATAAAATCAACTCCATACATTGTTGACCCTTAAGAGTTTTCTTCTTTGCATTCACTGCAAATTAGGTAACAGTTGACTTTTATAATATCCAACCTTTTTATGTAAATTGAAATAGAGGTCAAACCGATAGTTATGAGATGGGAAAAGGCCTATAGAAATAAAAGTACAGAAAGACAAGATGTCAATGGACCAAAGAGACCTAGTCAATTTAATCATAAGGATTTGAAATTACTAAGAATGCAAGCCAAGGACATAAATGTCATTAAGTATAAAGATCAAGGGCAATATGGTCATTAGATAAAAAGGGGTCAAACCAGTAGTCAAAAGTTGACTTTGAGCCCATAGATAGAAAGTACAGAAAAGATTATGCCAATAAGCTGAATAACCCAAAGTTAGACCTTGATCAGCGGGAGAAATTTTATGAGAACTCCGTAGTTAAGCGTGCTTGCCCTGGCGTAGTGTAAGGATGGGTGAACCCCTGGGAAGGACCTAAGTGTCATTAAACAAAAAGATCAGGGAATTGGAATTTTAAAAGATTAGACAAAATAAGGGCATTTTGGTAATTAAGAGAAAAGGTAAGGGCATTTTGGTCATTTGACAAAAGTCAAAGTCAAAAAAGTCAACTGTTGACCAAAATATCAGAAAAATTCACAGATGCCCAAAAGATAGGGTAGAACTCACTGATTACAAGTGATTCGACTGATTGCTGAAATTCGGCCTAGATTGTGATTTATGCAATTTTATAGATTTAATGTCCAAAAATAATTATTTGAGGTACTAGGAGACCTCAATCGGTTGAGTTCAGGGCATAGAAAAATAAAGTGAATTTTATAGTAATTAATAAAATTATTGCCCAATATACGATTAAGGCGAATTTCCCGATTTTAAGGAAAAAGGCCCGAAAACCCTAAAAATGTAATTTTATTCAAAAATTATTTTCAGACAATCCAAATGGCAAATTGAGGAAAGGAAAAGGGCTAGAGTATTAGTGAAAATTATAGAAATTTTTAATTCCCTAAAAGTTAATTCCCCATCATAAATACGTTTTTAGGGATTTTCGGTATGATAAAAATACCCTATTAATTTTGGACGAATTTAAGGGGTATTTTTGGAGAAATATTTCGCCATATTTGTAAAAGAATTATGGAGATTAAAAGAGGAATAAAAGATCTACAGGAAAGTGAAGAAAAATTTACCGGAATAAAAGTTTGGTTACCGGCGAAAATCGCAGTCGGATGAAGTAACTGGAAGGAGATGGATTTAGTTAGAGTAACTAGGCTCCCAACCCCTAGTTACTAAGTAATAAGTCCTCATTAAATGCTAAATGTAAGGCACCAATAAGAATGAAAATAGTGTCATATGTGGTGGAAAAACCATATCCGTTAGATCAAGATTTTTAATTAAGAGATCTTGGCCTTTGATCATATTATGAGATAATTAATTAAGCATTTTCTCTTCTATTTTCTCACCCAAAAACTTTCATCTTCCCCCCTCCATGAAGAGCAAAACTCACGCCATGAACAAGCAAGTTTGAAGGAGAAAAGTTCAAGAAAATCCAAGGTAAAAGCTTCTTCCATCCAAACATATACCTTTTCTTGATCCTTGCAACCTCCTCTACCTTTCATCGGTTTAGATTTTTGATTAAACCACTCCTTTTCAAGATTGAGAGAGGGATTTAGAGGAAATAATTGGTTGTAAACCACTCCTTGCATGATAAGGAGAAGATTGATATATATATTGGCTTGGTTTGATATTTGTATAAATTTTTGGAAGCACCAAATTTAAGAGAGGTGCTATCCAATTTTCTATTTGATGAGGAAGAGTTGTTTTCAAGCCAAATAATACTTGAGAAGTGTTTTGGGATCAAGAATATGTTGTTATAAGTTGAAAATTTGAAAAGAAGCATTTTTCTATTTTTGGGGAATTTTCGTCCAGATCTGGAAATTGGATAAAGGAGTGTTGTTTTGATGATTTTGATGCTTCCATTGAGTTTAAAAAGAAAATTGTGTAGGGTATAAGTAAGAGAAAGTTTTGGGAAGCATTAGAAATCATAAGATCAAGTTGCAAAGCTTTAAGAGTCTTAAAAAGGCAAGAGCGATTGCATTGCATTTTTGCAATTCTTTTGCCTTGTTGATGATATGAAAATGATGATTATGTTATTGTATAATGTTTAGGAAGTTAAGAAACCCAAGATCTCATTGGGAAAGTTCATCAAGAAAGGATTCAAGTTTCAAGGGAATAAAGAGACAAGGTAGCAAAACCTTCTAACCTTAAGTTAAGTTGCTTTGAAAATGTGTATGAATTTATGCATGACTTGGTTTGAAAATTTATGATGATTGAAAGTGTTAATATGTGCTTTTGCATGCTATGGCCATATGCATTTAATTGTTACATGTTGCACATTTCATGAATTTACACTTATATTGCAAGTTGTCATGCGATTTTATAAAGTGTGTGTTAGAAAGTTTTGCTATTGAGATTTCCAAAAATCTCATTCTCCCCTCACTAACCATTCTAGGTACTAGCACAAGCAAGGATAAGAGCAAAGTTTATGGTGATTGAAGATGGCATATTATGATGATCTTGCTTGTGGGAAATTATGTATGATGTTTGAAGTTTATATTGAGGATTGTTGTAGTTATGTAAATTAAACCTCTACATGATAAATAGTGAACATATATGCATACATGCATGAATATATTCAAAATAAGTAGACAAGTTAGGCATGCATTAAGAGAAGTTTGAAAATGGTCAAAAGAGGTTTTAATAAATTTTAGAAATGGCAAGTTCTCAAGTAAGAGGTTCCAAAACCATTAAATCTGCCCTGTTTTTGGAATAACGATGAAAAATAGAAAATGAGGTCCAAATGACCTGGAACTTTCCAGTTAAATACTAAATGTCCTAAGATTTAAAATGAGCTAAATTTTGCTAAATTTGGATGTGAATATAAAGATTTATGATTTTTCAAAGTTGAGTGATAAATCTGGAAAAACTGGAAAGTTACCAAATGAACAGTGATTTTCACGGAATTAGCTGTATTGATTGGGCAAGTATTGGAACCAGTGAGTATTTCTCCCCTATATATTACTCAATAAGCTTCAAATATAAATTTGAACCACTCAATTTTGATTTTTCTATAATTAGTTATGATTTTTCAAATTTGGGCCAGAAATCTGGAAATTGACCAAATGAACAGTAACACGTTTTGAAAAATTTTCAAGTTCACTTCTTTGATCAATTTAAGTTATCCAAGGTCCTAAAGTGGTTCAATAGTGATCTCATATGATGTTTATAATGGAAAATAAGGAGTGTTACAACTTTCCTTTTTTCTTGAGAGTGTCCGTTTTAATTAGACTTTAATATTTGCAATTAATACAAATTAGGTTAGATTTGTGAGTTTCATCTAAATACTTTGTAACGCCTCTTTTGACGGCAAACTTGGATTTTGAATGAAAGTTTGGATGTTTATGCACTTTCAAAGGATTCTCTCTAGGCTTCTTTTCAGAACTAACAGACTTATCAAGGCTTGATTAACCTTGTGGCGTCTTCCAACACTTAGGATCCTTGTTCTTCCGTGTTCAAGGATTCAAGTGGATCGTGACCTCTGTTTAGCATTCTTAGGGTGCATATATTTTAGATTGGCTTTGGGTTCACAGGATCTTTCCCATTCGGTTCGCACCAGATGGAGTTGCTTAAAGACTACAACTATTAGATTAAGTATCATCTGGGTAAAGCAAATATAGTTGTCGATGCCTTAAGCAGAAAGACAATGCAGGTAGTCATGATGATGATGAAAGAGTAGAACCTGATAGAAAATTTCTAGGATTGGAAGCTAATGAATCAATTACATGTATAACCTGAAAGGTTTGGCACTACTCAAGATTATCGGTGACATAGAAGAAGAATTAAAGAAGCCTAGAAGGAAGATCAATTTGTACATAACATTGAGACTCACATGAGTTGAGGGGGAGCCAGAGAATTTAATAAGACCCCTGAGGGAATTGCAAGATTCAGAAACAAATATTATATCCCTCCAAAGCCTACTTTAAGGCAGCAAATACTAGATGAAGCTCATAAGTGTAAGTATACTATTCATCCTTGAATGACTAAAATGTATCACGAGTTGAAACTAACATTTTGGTGGCCTAGAATGAAGCAAGACATCATAGAGTATGTGATAATATGTCTCATGTGCCAAAAAGTGAAGATAGAGCATCAAAAGCCGTAAGGAATTTTACAGAATCCTTCAATTCCAAAGTGGAAATGGGATAGTGTCACTATGGATTTCATAGTGGGTTTACCATAAGTAATGAATCATAATGCTATGAGTGATAGTAGATAGATTGGCCATAGAAGAAGTTACCAGAAGTATACATCAAAGAGATAGTTAGGTTACATGGTGTACCAAAGAACATAATTTCAAATTGAGATCCTCGTTTTACTTCAAGATTTTGGAGGTCTTTGCAAGAGGCACTCGAAACAAGATTAAACTTTAGCACTGCTTATCATCCTCAGACGGATGGACAATCTAAGAGAACAATCCAAACGCTCAAAGACATGTTGAGAGTGTGTGTGTTAGAATTAAAAGGGAACTGAAATGTATATTTGCTATTAGCTGAGTTTGCATATAATAACAGTTATCATTCCAGTATATAGATGGCACCTTATAAAGGCTTATATGGGAGAAAATGTAGGTCTCCTTTGCGTTGGACAGAGCTTAAAGAAAAGAGTATCTATGGTCCAGAGATAGTAGATAGTACTATTGCGAAAGTAGAAATGGTAAAGAAGAAGTTATAAGTAACACAAAGTCAATAGAAGAGTTATGCATGTCAAATATTACCTTTGAAATTTGAAGTCGGAGATCATGCTTTTCTCCGAGTATCTCCAATAACTGGAGTAGATCGATCTTTAAAAATGAATAAGCTCAGCCTTAAGTATATTGGGCTATTTCAAATATTATACCGAGTTGGAATGATAGCTTATCGTTTGGCATTACCCCTAAATTTGAGTCTCATTCATAATGTCTTCCATGTTTCCCAACTAAAGAGGAAATAGTCCACAAAAAGGGTAAAAAAGGAAGTTCAAATATCAAAAGTAACTTTTTCCTTGAAGAAAATTTGTTTATGAATTATAGAATTTATCCCTTAAGTTTATTCGATATGCTAATTCATAATCATTTATGTTAAATGAAAAAACTTGATGAATCAAACAAAATTTAGATAGCAAAAATACAATTGTAATGCATAAAATGTAAAAGAAGAAGGAAAGAAGTTGAAGACTAGAGTATTTCATATATTAAGATAACAAACATATGATCACAACCTCAAAATATTACATGTTCCATAGACAAAATAAACAATAGGACAAAATTGATAGTAACTAAAACTTACATATAAGAATTATTGAACTATTGGTGCATCGTCTAATAGTTTGCATAAGTATGACCTTGTTCTTTTCAATGAAACCAAAACATCAATCATGGTGATTCGTATTTCAGGTGATTCAGAGCAACAACTAAATGACAACTAAAAAATTGATGATATATGAAGCAATATATTACTGATATTTGTATTCCCTTTGTGCAGCAAATTGACATCTAGAATATCCATGATTGAATGTGGTGTTGATTTGCTAACCCAATCTTTCAAATCTAGACCTTCAACAAACATTTCATCAGTTGGCTTCTTTCTTGTAAACATTTCCATTAGCAAGATACCATAGCCATACACATCTCCTTTAAAAGAAATTGCTCCTTTTGATCCATACTCTATATGTGAAAAGAGAATACAAGGCTCGCAGTTAAACTTTTATTTTTATATTAATAATACTCTTCATACATAGGAACGAAAATATATTCTAGTGATTGAATAATATAAAATTATAAATAGAATAATAAAAATAATGAAAATAAAATATTGTTATTAAACTATTACCTGGTGCCATATAGCCAATTGTAGCTAATGTTTTTGTACACATTTCCAGTTGTCCTTCACCGAATAGTTTAGCCATACCAAAATCACTAAGATAAGCCACCACGTCTTCATCTAACAACACATTGCTTGGTTTTATGTCACAATGAACAACCAAAGTAGAAGTACCATAATGAAGATACTCCAAAGCATTGGCCACATCAACCATTATATTCAACCTTTGCATGATATCTAAACAGTAGTTATGAGAGTACAATCATCTGTTAAGGCTTCCATTTGACATGAATTCCATGATTAGAGACTTGAAATTATCATTGGAGCAGCTGCTAATAATCTTAACAAGATTTCGGTGGCGTATGTTGCATAGGGTAATGCATTCATTATCAAAGCTTCTTAGGGCTTCTTCCAAATCCAAATTAAATACTTTAACAACAACTACTTTTTGATTTGAAAGAACTGCTTTGTATACTGATCCAAAACTTTCAAAGCCAAGAAGATTACACTCATCAAATCCATTTGTTTCCTGTAAAAGCTCATAATATGATATCCAAATTGGTGTCACCAAACTTACTAAATCCCTGTTAGTTGAATCATTAACACACTGCCCCTCTTTTTCTTTAGAAAGATGATACATGAAATGACTAAAATGAAAATCACGATGGGCAACACACATTTTATCAAGATCATCATCACTTTATTTGACATGTGCTTGTTCTCTTCCCTACATGAGGGGACTTGTAGTTGGGTGTTCCCACAAAGATTCATCATAAAAGATTTGGCAGTAAAATTTTGAAAAGGCCCACCGTTAGGAATTTCTCCATGCAATAAATTGTAGGAAAGATTAAGGTATTTTAGATGGACTAACGACTCTAAGGACTTTGGAATCACACCAAACAAATAATTATGAGAAAGATCCATGGACTCTATACTTATCATGCCTTTAAGAGATTCAGGAATAAGTCCTTGTAATTTGTTGTGAGCTAAAGATAGGCTTTACAAAGTTTGCAAGTCACCCATAGTTGTGGGGATGCTTCCAGAAACTTGGTTTCTTAACAAGTTCAACAATATAATGGCTTTCAAGTTTGATACCTCTGGTGAAATGATTCCAGTTAATGCATTAGAGGATATGTCTAAAACCAAGATATGTTTTAGACTCCAAAGTGAAGCGGGTATATTAGAAATCTGTTTGTTAGAGCTAAAATTCAACCTTCGCAAAGAAGTGTTATTCCCAAGACATCTTGGAACAACTCCAGAAAACATGTTGTTGTCAAGATATAGCTCACTTAGACTTTTGAGTTTGCAAAGTTCATTTATAATGGACCCTAATTGCAATCTGCTGTTGGTGAGACTTAAATATTGAAGGCTATGCAATTTGTTAAATGCATCTGGAATCTGCCCAGTCAAATAATTCTCCTCCAACCTTAAGTCCATCAAGTTTGTTAAATTTCCAAGTACATTGGGTATAGCTCCACTAAACTTATTCGATCATAATTGTAATGAAATGAGCTTAGAAGCATTTGATATGATGTTTGGAATTTGTCCAGTTAGTTCATTATGATCCAGCCATATTGTCTTCATTTTGGGAAGGTTAGTTCCTAAATATGATGCGGGAATGCCAGAAAGAGAATTAAAGCCAAGGCCTAGTAATGTCAATGTTGAAATGTTGAATATATTAGGAGGAATAGGCACACTCAATTTGTTATCTACCAAAGTTACCATTTCAAGTTTGATAAGATTGCCAAAGCCCTTAGGTATAAAACCTGGAAACACAAAAAAAAAAATTAATATATTGACTCATGAAAAGAAATCAAATTATTAAGAATTATAACCTGGAAACAATTTGTACATACATTGCTAGTTAATCATGTCAGACATAAAAGATCAAACTACCTTTTCAGGAATTTATCTCATGTTAATACAACTTTAGTGAGAAGTTATAAGTTATACTTCGATAAATTAGGAAAAAAGGTTCCACTTAATTGCTAAACAATTATTAAGAAATTATGTAAATTGTTTTGTTTACAAAAAAGCTCAATTTAATTTCACAGATAATTTTATAGAACAATTTCACTATAAACATAAATGAATTTAAACTATGCAATTCAGTTATTCGTCTAATGTATTCTTGTTCACTAGTTTGAGCTTTTTTTTCCTCAATCAAACCGTTTTGTTCAAATATGGTTCATCGAATGTCTATTGGGCAGCATTTAAATTTTTTTATCTAATTTCTACATTTTCCAGTAATACTTATTCCTATCCAGAAGAGTAAAATATAAAAATTATTTTTTAAAATTAATATGACACAGATAAAATAAAAAGTAGGCATTGTGTTTAACCCCACACATCACAAACATAAGCCTTCTTAAAAGTACAGAAGTAGACAGACATGGACGTACAAAGGAATTTATCTACAAAAGCAAATATTGATAGGCCAAAAGATCTTTTATGGCTCTATTTTTTAATGATCGAAAACTATTTTATTTCTCTTTTTAAGGAAATTTAATTAGTATCAAAGCAAATTCTTGATTACATAACTACTATGCCACATCAATATTGAATTGTCAAAAAGTCTATTTATTGATCCAAAATCATTTTATTTCGCTTTTTGCAAGTTATCAACAGTTCTTTAAAATCAAAAGCAAAACGAAAGCAAAATGCACATATGATTTAACACAATGATATATATATATATAATTGAAATTCTTATCTTACAATTTGTTACCGAAAAGAGATAGGATGTGGAGGTTTGTCATATTTCCAATCTCATCTGGAATAATTCTCAGGCAAATTATAGTTATCAAAGTATAAATGATTTTAAGAAGTTAATATCATGTGGTCCCATCCATTCGTAAATTAAGAAATCATTATGTTATCATTATTTACATTTTGTTTTTTATTTTACATTTCGTTATCGTGTTTATTATTTGTTCCTTATTTGTGCTATTCATTTCTTTATTTATGATTTTGTAGTCATTTTAATGCCTTTTAATTATATGTATGTTATTGTCTTGTTTATTTCTATATTTATGATTTTTATATTTTTCTATATGTGATTTGTAAATTTTAATATTTTTAAATCATTATGTTATTGTATTTTACATCAATTTTATCATGATTCTAATTGATATAATTGTTTTTAGTTCAAAACATGACCAATCTTATCAAAATCAAGTTCACGACCCTTGATATCTCAGGAAAGAATTATCTATCTTGGGTCTTATATGCTGAAATCCACCTAGATGCTAAGGGTCTAGGTGATGCTATTTTACCAGGAAATGAAACAACTAGTCAAGATAAGGCCAATGCCATGATTTTTCTTCACTACATCCTTGTGAAGGACTGAAAATAAAGTACTTAATGGTAAAAGATCCATTAGAATAATAGACTAATATAAAGGAAAGATATGATCATCAAAAGAGGGTGATTTTGCTTAGAGTCCGTTATGAATGGATACATTTAAGGCTTCAAGATTTTAAGACTGTAAGCGAATATAATTCCGTAGTTTTCAAAATAAGTTATCAGTTGAAATTATGTGGTGAGAACATAATTGATGTGGATTTGATAGAAAAAAAACCCTCTATACTTTTCATGCTTCAAATATGCTCTTGCAGCGTCAATATCGAGAGAAAGGTTTTAAAAAGTACTTTGAATTAATATCATGTCTTTTGGTAGCTGAACAAAATAATATGCTATTGATGAAAGACCATGAAAATCGTCCCACTGGATTTGTTTCATGTGACACTCCTTAATCATTACCTTTAGCTTCATTAAATATCTATTTGGAAGCATCTTTAGGCCTTTAGTGACTTAGAGTAACCAAAGAGTGAAAAATAAAAGTTTCAAGTTTAAGGTTACTATTCACGTCACTATTCACAGATTTTTGGGCCAACTTTGAAAATTCATAACTAATTGTAGAAAAATCAAAATTGAGTGTTCTAGTTTCTATTTGAAGCTTGTAAGTTCCTTTATAAGGAAAAAATACTCATTGAGCCATTTGCTTTTCCAAATGACACAGTTTAATTCGTGAAAAAATACTGTTCATTTGGTCATTTTTCTATTTTCCCAGGTTTTTCAGTGATTTTCTTCAATCTTTGGAACATCATAACTTTCTGTACAAAACTCCAAATCCATTGTTCTTTGGCTTGTTTTAAACCTTACAATGCCAACTATTTTTTTGTAAAATGTCAGATCAATTGGAGTTCATTTACCCTGTTTTGAAATAGGCCAAAGTTAGGGGTTTGACCAACTTT